>ML994776.1:0-81455 GCA_010093925.1 Zopfia rhizophila CBS 207.26
TTATATACTTAAAATTAGCTTAATAGAGAGCTTAGAAAATAATCTCTTTATCTTTATTATTAGTAGAGTATATTTACTACTTTATATCTTATAAGCTAGTAATATTTTTAAGCTAGTGTTTTAAAGACTTCTTACTTTAGTTATATAAGTTTAAGTAGAGCTTTTTTTATTTATTAAATAATAAAATAATCTCCTGCTTCTTTTTTACTTAAAGGAGTCTCTTCTACTTTATAATATTATCTATCTATATTATTATACTATGTAGCGGGCGTTCTTTATGTAAATTAGACTTCTATTAATATTAAGAGCACGTTTCTTACGCTTCTAGTGCTACTTTTTAGTAAGTTTAGCTACCTAAAAGCTCTCTAGTTAACGCTAAAGTCCTTTAGTAGTTCTAGTAATAACTAAGATCCCTTTAAGTGTACGAAGTATATTAGTAGTAATAGGATATAAAAGGCACCTTATAAGTATACTATTAACTTGCTTTAACTACTGTATAAGCTCTTAAACACTCTTAAGTATACGCTAGCCGAAATCCCCAGGATTAAGAATGTACGACTTAGCTATGGCTAGGTCCTGTACCTTATAGAGATGCTCGCGTAGCTGACGGCTGCTTAGCTTAGAAGTAGTAAGAATAGGGTTACTATTCTCACTCTCTAAATCTAACGAGTTGAAAGTGGGAGTAATAACCTGGGGCATAGGCATAGGGATGGATTCCACCTCTTACTTAGTGTTAACATCTTCCTGAGTGCTTAGCTAGCTGACTATTTGCTTAGAATCAAATGGACGTAGTCCTGTACATCGCTACCCACTATAGATTGTGCTAGGCTTAAACGCCTCTTAACGTACGTCGTTAATAATCGCTAGGAAATCTACCTTATTAATGTCCCTTGCTTTACAGCGTGTAGCGTAATCTAGCACCTGGCCATGGTACCATTTTAATAGCTAAAAGCAGCCTACATCTAGTGGCTGTAGGAAGTGGGTAGTGTGCAGAGGTAGTTTAATAAGCTGTATCTTATGACTCTCTACGTACTTACAAAACTCCTTTGTGTCGTGAGAGCCGTAGTTGTTAATAATAAGAAGTCACCACACGTCCTTTGTTTGATAGTGAGTCATCTTATTAAAGTGCTGAATTTAATCCAAGCTCGTCTGGTCATTACTGTAGCCTGACTCTGTTTTATGTAGTAAGTATTTGTTAGGCAAAATAGCTACCTAGTGCTTAAGGATTGTGGCAGCTTTAATAATACCCATAGGCTCAATAAAGTAGCCATCTGCAGAGCAGCACTCCACTAAGGTAATCTGCTCACGGTTATTTGCATGTGGTATAATAATCTCCTTGCCGTGCTTCGTGTACACGTATTGGTTCTTCACGACGCCAATTCGAACCCCACATTCATCCATATTCCACATATCCTCTAGGAGGACGCCTAGTTCCTCTATATTAGCCTGAATCCTCTGGAACCAGCTTGCGAGCAACGTCAATAGGCTTAGCTTTGACTTTCCTGAACTTTACATGCTCTGAGAGCCAGCAGCTAGCCCAGTGCTTGCCCACCTTGAGTGGGGGTTCACTTCCAGTGTGGGATTCTGCCAGCAGCGCATCTGCTTACTGGGCGACTAATCCGGCGTGTATACCAAAGCCAATATTGTCAATCGCGTTAAGAAATTGCTTAAGGGCAAGGTCTTGCTCCTCAGAGAGCTTTCGGTTCGTAGATGGGCGCGTTAAGCAATTTTTTCCACCCTTATAAGCGCGTAGGAGGCGTTGATAGTTGAGCCCTCGATCGCGCGCGTACGCGCTCACATTCGGATTGTTGTACTTCTGCAGCTCTGCAGCGCCTTTTGCGATAAGCTGGCATTCAAGGGCGTATGTAGAGACCTTTGAGGCACTGTTGGTCATTTTGCGCAATAGAAAATGGCAGCGTTTTGATGTAGATAGGTGTAGTGAGGGTAAAATTATCGTTGAGCCTGTGATTATTGTTGAGCTAGGAGGCCCGTGCTATGCACGGGCTTTTTTGCAGAAAAACTGCGCAGCAGCCGAAAGGGCCCGAGTAAGACTTTAACTTTCGAACTTTGCGCGCTTCTGGATGGGATGGCCATATTTTATAGGCTAAATAGGGTTTAATAAATATGTAATCGCACGTGTAAGAAAGAAGGAGGAGCGCGTACCGTGAGGGAGGAGAAAGAATGGGAAGAGTTGCGTAAGGAGGACAATGCTGAAAAGAAACGGCTACTTAAAGAGCGTAAGGTTGCTCGAACAATGGGGCGCGAGGAGAGGATGGCTAAGTAGAAAAGGCACATTAAAAGGGAAGAAGCAAAATTCATACGTAAGGCTACTAAATGGCTCTAAAACGACTTTAAACGGACGAAAAAAAAAGAAGGAAAACTTTCAAGCCTCTTGGAATTGAATTGGATGAAGAGATTGAGAGTATATGTTAGGATGAAGTGGTAGAGGTAACCCTTGTATAGGACCAATGAGGACAGAAGATAGTTCTTCAATAGCGATATCGCAGTTAATTTGAGTAGTTGATGAGCTTCTTTGTGGTTAGTAGGTTTTCGCTCCAAAAAAATCTCAAAAATTTTTCTTTTGTGTGTGGCTCAAAAGCTTCACGACTGAACTTTTGAGATATGCCAAAAAAGTGCGTCGGATAGGCCCGTGCGTCAGGTAGCGCAGCACCGAGCGCTAAAACAACCAAGACGATTTCAGCGAACATATGAAGGACTGTTCAAGGCAGGATTGCATGATATCCGAATGCGAAATGTGAGGATGGGCAAGTAGTTCGAACTATTGCCAAGAATTATTCAGAATTAAGCGAATTCATTTGTAATTTTAATTCACCTATCGATAAGACCCCTAAGCCCGGGCAGCATTGAGGCTGTGAAGCAGGCGGTGTTGAGATCGCCAACTGACCCGCCATAGTCAAGTCCGATGGATAGTTAGTCTTTCTGCTGGCCTGAAGCATAAGAGGGAAGGATACCGCGCTCTCTTATTACGAATAAAGCGAATTTCTTGATGAATCCACGAATCTAAGACCGGTTGCTCTAGGGTGGGTTGGACGGCCGTCTAAGGAAACCGCAGGCAATACCACGAGATAGAATGCTGTGCCGCGATTGAAGTCGGAGTTTAGTGCTTCGTGCAATAGTGCCGCAATGCCGAACGATGAAAATTGTGGAGGTCGAGACGTTGCGGAATGTTATTTTGCACAAGGCGGTAAATATGAGGTGTCAATCAGTAGGGAGTCTAAGAGGCAAGGATATGCGACAAATATATCCTAGTAGTAGATTTTGTAACCGAGTGCTGGCCTCTCAGGTAACTCCATTGCTTGTATACTGAGTTCTCCTGTTGATCCTCCTGATGATCCTCTCCTGACGATCTTCTCCTGACGATCGTCTCCTGTCGATCCCCCCTATTCTCATCTACAAAGCACATATTTAAGTAGGATAGCCATCCATAGTTTTCAATTCATGAGGTTGCTTGACATCTTTACACTGCGTCCGGTCAGAGATTTAGGGATGATAGGGCCCATGCGAGATAGCGTTTCGGTTCCTCTGACCTGGCTCGCAACAAGGGGATCTGTTGAGTTCCCCTGCAGGGATCTAATTCTCCTCTTGTTGATCACAATCCTCTTTCGGCCCTAATTTGTTATCACCGAGTGCAGACAACCTAAGTAGTAGTAACCCCATGATGAATTAAGGGCTATCTAGATGATGTATATATACCAAAAGGAGTGACTAGGCAGATGGGTGCCAAGCAGGTTGCAAGTAGGCTGCAGAGCAGCTAGTGTAGGCGGTGATAGACAAGTGTAGGCCACAACAGACCAATGTAGGCTACAACACCAATCGGTGCTATTCGGTGACATTTGTACATAAACAGTCTTTCGTACACCATAATTAGGTGCACCAAGTTGCTCCTTCGAAGCCCTAATGCATCACGGTTCGGCTGCGGATTGAATCGACGGCCTGTTGGTATACAACTCTAAATAAAGAAATCCTCGGGAGCGGGCATGCTTGGGGGCCTGGAGCGCCTCAACCCGCTCCGGAGATTATCATGTTATCTCCCAACGCAGCCACATTGCTGGTGATGTCCTGACGTTTATCAAGTCACCGAGGGAGACCATCAAATAACTCACGATGCTGCAACGTTCTGTTACCTCCAGCTTTCTCTGCGACACCTCTTTCCTTATCCTCCGAAGTCAATTTCGTCTTCCAGCGCTCCGTAATAGTTTTCTTTGCCCTGTCATCTCAGCGACTTGCCTGTATCTATGGCACCAACGCAACTGCGATATTTACCATTCCTGGGACTAATACCCTCGACTCTAGCGACCGTACTCCCGCGAGCTTCCTGCAGTAACTCTATTACTCTACCCGGTGAAGTGCCCGAAGGAGCTTCACAAAATGTTGATCCAAACTTCCCCGGATTCGCTTTTGAACAAGCTTCCTGGGTGCCGTATGCACAGAGTAGGTTCTGTCTTTCCCAAATCTATTCAACTGCATAGACCTGCTCATGTGAATGATAGGCAACTCCGGCAAGCCGAATGAGTTTTCGAAAAATTTAATGAACGCCATCACATGCCGCACAGGCGGGAAGCCTATCATCCGCCTTGGGGGAACGTCCGCTGACTACGCAAAATACCTCCCAAAGCAGAAAGAAGCTGCTATTCCCCGCGCCGAGGTCGATAATTACCAAGATATCGGTGGCACGATGATTGGTCCTGCCTTCTAGGACCTAACTAAAAACTTCCCGGATGCGTCGTACATCGTGCAAGTCCCCTTGGCTACCACCAATGTCAGTGAGACGGTCGAATGGGCCAAGGCTGCAGTTCAAAGAATTGGCAAGGACAAGATCCAAGCTATTGAAGTGGGCAATGAGGCGGACTTGTATGGCAAGTTAGGCAATTCGAAGTTGGGACCGCCAGAGTTTCAAGGGGTTATGACGAATGAAACGTTAGCAATTCCCTAATTGCCTCAATCCGTGAGAGCTCTGCTGACTTAGGTGATTTAGCTACGTTGGCAATTTCACCAAATATGCGGAGGAGATTTTAAAAAACGTTGAGTTACCATCAGGGCCCATATTCCAAGCCTTAGACACCTCGGCCCACCTTAGCCGGCCCGACGGCTATATCTTCGACGTGTCAGTTCCACTCACCGCACACGTCTTTGAATTCGTCAAACGCAGTACTGACGTCCTCTCTCCATGAAAACTATCTTCGATTTTGGCCTTGACAAGAAGAAAATTGTCAACACCGTCGCGCACCACTACTATCAAACTAGCGGGGGTGGAGCCCCCGAGCTAGGCCCCGGCCTCATGACGCACTCCAAAATTTCCTCTCGCCTCGATCTATACAAACCCTTCATCGAGTATCTCCAAAAAAGTCACCCTACCATCCCTTTCACCATCTCTGAAGTCGGCAACAGCCTTAACAAAGGTCACAACTATGACTATCAAGCAGTCCTCGGGAGCGCGCTATGGCAGGTAGATTTCCAGCTGTACGGGCTGAGCATTGGGATTAAGAGATTCAACTGGCAGCAAATTATGCATGCGGGCTACGATATGTGGTTGCCCGTCGAAAGTGCCGGCACGAAGCCGAAGGTTTTCTCGAATTTTTATGCGCAACCTTTCGTTGCGGATTTTATCGGCAACACCAGTGGCAAAACCCGGGTCGTCTACTTGCCTATTGAAGGAAGCAAGGATAACGTGGTCGCGTACGCAGCCTACGTCGGTGGGTCCGCCGCGCGCGTCGCCATCGTGAACTTGAACCTTTGGGATGGCGGCAATGGCGGGGAGCGACCGAGTACGAAGATCAGTTTCAAGGTCCCGGGAGGTGTTGACGGCGTCGAGGTGGTGAAGTTGAGCTCTCCCAAGGGGGCAAGAGCCAGCGCGGATAGCATTACGTATGCGGGAAGTCAGTGGACATATGAGAGTTTTGGGAAGGAGGTGAAAAACGTAAGGAATGATACGGAGATCCTAGAGGTGAAGGAGGGGTGTGTAAACGTTGAGGTAAAGAATAGTAAGACCGTGATTATTAGATTAAAGAAGTAGACTATAGAAAATATAGCAAGAGTTGGTTATTTTGTTTCTTTATACTAAACGTAAAATAGTATATATACTTTATTTACTTAATTTATTGTAAGTTATATATAAATCTATTTTTATAATACTATTTACTACTTAAAGTTTATAGAGGTTTATATAAATTAAATATATATAAAATGTTATAATAAAAATCTAAAATTTTACTAATATATATACATATATATTTTATATATAGCATTTAATAAAGTTTGTACTTATTTTACTTTTTAAATAATGTATACATTTTACTAAAATGTAGTATAATTTAAAATATAAAAAGTTTTATATAAAATAATAAAACAAATCTTTTATAAAGGTAACATACAATATATTGTTTTACGTATATATATAATAAAAAAAGTAATTAAATTTATAAGTACTTTTTTTAAAAACTAATTATTTTATTAAAAATTACTTATTATTTAATTTTTATAATACCAAAATATACTTAAGTAAAAAAATTAATATATAAAATAGTTTTTAAATTAGTTTATAATAAAACATATTATAAATTTATTTAAAATTTTAAAAAGTACTATATTATTTATAACACTAATTATTTTAATTTATATGTATTATTAATTTACTATTATTATAAAATTTTAACTTTATTAATTATTATTATTTTAAAGTTTTACTTTACTAAAAACACTTTTTACTAAAAATAATAATTTTTTTTTACCTTAAAAATTTAAAATTGATGAAAATTATATATTTAGTATTAAAAATTTAAGTTAAATATACTTTATATATAATACAATTAGCAACTTATTAAATTATTATTATATTTAGTTTAAAATATAATTAATATATTATATAGTATAACTTAAAAATTAATAAAATTTAAACCTTTAGGTAAATATATGTTACGGACGGTAACAACAAGACAGCTGTAACTAAGAAGCTGAAGGAATTAGTAATAACAGCCAATAAAGCTCTAGAATAGAAACGTATGTTTAAGTTAGAAAGAAAGAACTATAAGCGAGCACGGGACGCTTTAGCGCAAGCTAAAGTACGAGCTAAGAAACGCGGATAGAAATATGGAACTATGCCGGTAGATTGGGAGCAGTAGCTTACGTAGCTAAGCCAAAGCTTAGCAGATAGAACAGATAGAGGAGATAGAAAAGCCAGAGGGCTTTGGATATTTCTATTACTTTAGATAGTATCTAATATACTGCCAGTAAGTACACAATGTACGCATAAAGGGTTTCCTATAAATATAGGGCATAAACTAGCTCCGAGATATTTTGGACTCTTCGTAGTTACTCTAAAATCGAGATTTTCTCTCTAAGTTAAGAATTGACCTTAAGTGAAATAGTTTGACACTATCTTGTTGAATCTATTATACACTCTCCTCCTACCCTGTGATAAGACCAAACTCTATTCTGTTAAACCTAGGGCTATCTGTTCCAGATACGGAAAGGGCTAAAGACTTATTAAGTAATCAGTTAGGGCAGAGTTGCTAACGCGAAACATACCGTCAAGTTAAGGCAACTCGTAACATTATAACTACCCTTTTAAAGTATAGGAGGGGACGTTGGATTGATTCCAACAACAAATTTCTGATTACGGTTTATGACGACCTATTATAAGGATGAATAAGAACTTTACTCGTTAAGCGACAGTAGCAGCGAAGAAGAAGTCATGGCAGGATCTTTATCTACTACTGGAAGTACATCAGGAGGAACCAAGAGCGCACAGCAGATTATTCAGGAATAAGAAGCAGCTATCATGGAGTTACGCGATGCCATGATTAGTATGCAGCAACAGGTTGAAGCAGCAAAGAATAAGAGGGAAGGAATTGTAAAAATCCAACCACCCTCTAAATTCGACGGAAATCGGGATGACCTCAAAACATTTATGGCCGCAATAGACCTATACTGTCGGTTCAACCAGTCTTTGTTCATGACTGACTAAGATCGGATCCTGGCAGCCAGCATGAACATGATAGGAAGGGCCATGAAATGGTTTGAGCCGCTCACAAAGAACTATCTGGCGAAAGAAGACTCTAATCTAGGATCAGCAGGACTCGCGAACTGTAATAACGATGTCAAAAGAACCTTCGAAAATTATGAGAGCTTCAAGAAAGAATTGATTGTAGTCTTCAGCGAAATTAATGAAGAAACGGAGGTAATCTAGAAGCTTCAATAACTCAAGCAACGAACATCAGCAGCCAACTACACAGCGGAGTTCAAGTAAATCCAATCACGACTTAATTAGGCAGACCAACCATTGGTTATAATGTACTATGGAGGACTGAAGGATAGGATTAAGGATGAAATTTCACGAGGAAAGCGACCTAGCACACTTCTGGAAATCATCGAACAAGCGGTGACCATTAACAACTATTAGTACTAGAGAGAACAAGAAAAGAAAAACAACGTTAGGCTAGTGATCTATGCATCACGAAGGAATAGGAAAGACACTTAAACCTATAATGTAATAGAAATCAATTATGTATTAGTTAAGAACGCATGGATTAATAAGAGAAAACAAGATAAACGCACTAGAGAATGAATGAACCAATATACGCGCAAGGCATGCCTCAGATACGGAAAATAGAGACACTTTATCAAAGAATACAAACAATAAATAGTAGATGTTAAAAGAGCTTATGTCTAGACTAAGGCACTAATAGAAATTAAGGTTACCATAGTCCGAGTGGAACCAGCCAAAAACCAAATAACAATAGAAACTATAATACAACGAATTTAGAAAGAACGATGCTGGATTTGTGGGAGCTATATATATCTTAGATAAGAATACAAAATACCATATTAGCAGGTTAGAAATTATTTAGCGGAACAGACTAATGACATAATTACTATTATAAGAAGAGCTATAGTTAGATAATACTAAGCCAGCTCCATAAAAGAAGCTAATTAATTCTATAAGATAATATAATAGAAGGAAGGACTCTTTAGAGTAGAGAATTAGAAATTTAGATAATAACAGGATTAAGAGATAATAGAAAACAAAAAGCTAATATCTATAATAATTAGATAATAAGTAAGCTAGGGATACTACTAAATCTATAGATTAGAATATTATATAAAAAAACATTATATCACTAAGCACTAGGAGATTATTTTAGGAGATAAAATATATAAGTACTAATAAGTACTATAGGTAGCAGGTAATAAGTAGTATAAAGAACTTAGTAAACAAAAACTAGCTATATAAATAAATAAAATCTATAGATAAGAATTTATATTACTTATAAGCTATGTAACCTATTACCATCCTGTCAGATATCCAAAGTTAGAATAGAACTAAAATAGAAAACTAGAGAAAGAACTTATTTTACTAATACTATAGATATAGGATAACGATGCCGCCGAAAGATCCATATAAAAGAAGTATTAGATATATAGAGAAAAAACGTATACTAAATAAGAATATAAATAGATAGCTTATGCTATATAAGTTAAGGGACTAATAATAAAACAAGTATTAAAATAAATAGCATAGAAATAAGAACTTAACACATAGTAAGAACTGATTTACATGGATTCTAAAGAAGAACTTTAGAATACAAAAACAGAAAAACATAAGCAATTAGACTGGGATAAGTGTTAACTAAAATACTAATATTACTAAACTAAATACCACTAAAATAAATAGTTAGCCACAGAATTGCATGCTAAATTAATAACTAAAGAATATTTCTTAAAATAGAAGTACTAAAATTATAAAGAAGAAGTAAGAAAAGAATATAAAATACTACTATAAGAATAATATTAACTCTAATAATACTCTATTCACGGACTTAAGGAAGAGATACTAAAGAAATAACTACCACTTAAGAGTTAATAACTACTAAAAAACTAGAAGACTAGTAAGTAATAACTATACTACTAGAGAGTTAATTTAAAGTTAAAATATAGAAGTTAGCACTTAACTATACACAGCTTAAATAAAAACACGAAAATAAGCTATATATGGACGTATGTATTAATAGCTTTTAAACGCAAGCACTTATAAATAACAGAACTAGTAAAATACTTATATTAAATAAGTAAATATAAAGACACTATATTTTAACTAAAGTTTTAGAAAAACCTGTAAGAGTAGTACGCGTAGATAATAATCCAGTAATATTCAGAAAAGGTTTAATTAATCTTGAAATAGAGAATATAACTATTAAAGCAGCAGGTTACACAGATAACTGTTGTATTAAAATTATAAATCTAGATAATAAGGATTTTATATTAGGATAGAACTGGCTAGCATGATGGAATCTATTAATTAACTAGAAAATAAAGTCTATAAAATCTAGAAAGAACTACCACAGACAAACGAAAGTTATAATATAGATAAAGAAAGTAACTTTTTATAATACCACGTTTATTATACCAGACGAATACTAAAGGGAATTTAGAAAATAGTTTACAGAAAAACAAGAAAACTAGATACTAGAATATAAGAATTAGAACTGTAAGATTATATTTAAGAAAGAAGAAAAGCCAAAGCCAGTACTATTATATTAAATATCTATTAAATAATAAAAGAAGTTACGATAATATCTGAATAATAATATTAAGAAGGGATATTTGTGAGAAAGTAAAAGCAAAGTTATATTACTAGTATTATTTATACTAAAGAAAAACAGGAAACTATAACTCTGTGTAAACTATCAACAATTAAATAAAATAATAGTTAAGAATTATTATCTAATACTATTAATATCAGAACTCATGTATAAACTCAGAGGGGCTAAATAATTTAGTCTATTTAATATTAAGGATAAATACTATTAAATATAAATAGCCGAAGGACACGAATGGCTGATAGCTTTTAAAATAAGTTATAGATTATATAAGTATATAGTTATACTTATAGGACTTACTAACGCACTAGTAACATTCCAAGCTATTATTAACCATATTCTAAGAGAATATCTAGATGTCTTTATACTAGTATATTTTAATAATGTACTAGTATACACGAACGGGATACTAGACGAACATATTAAGTATACTAAGAAGATATTACGGAAGCTTAAGAAACATAACTTATATATTTAAACAGAAAAATATATATTCTATAGAAAGGAAGTCAAGTTTCTAGAATATATTATATTTAGAAATAGAATAGTAATTGACCTAGATAAAGCTAAAGATATTCTATTATAGCTAATACTAATTAATATAAAAGAAGTTTATTCTTTTCTTAGGTTTATAGGATTCTATAGGTAATTTATTAAGGGCTATTTAAAAATTACAGCACCCTTAATAGAGTTACTTAAAAAGGATTAATAATTTAAGTAAATAAATAAGGAAGGTATAGCTTTCACGGAGTTAAAATAAAGATTCCATAAACCACTAATATTAAAAATATTTAATTTAGGACTTTAAATAGAGATACATGCAGATATATCAGACAAAGCTATAAAAACTATTCTCTTATAAACACAAGATAATAAATAGAAATACCTAGTAGACTTTCTATCTCATAAATTTATAACTACTAAGTTAAACTATAATATTCATAACAAGAAATTATTAGCGATAGTTTAAGTATTTGAGAAATAGAAATACTATTTAGAAGGAGCTAAGTATTAGATTATTATATATTCAAATCACAAAAATCTAACGGCATTTATAATAATAAAGAAGTTAAATTAATAATAAGTCAGATGGTAGGAAATACTATTAACTTTCGATTTCTAAATACTTTATAAATTAGGAAAAGAAAATACTACGGCTGACGCACTTAGTTAATAAGTAAACTATATAAGAAATATACCGAAAATCCATAATATAATATTTAAGTAGAGATAAGACGGATTCCTGGAAAGCTTATAAATAGATATTAAATCAGTAGTCATTATTAAAAACACCTAGGAAAAACAAATAAGGAAATTCAATAATAGATAACTACTATAAAATTTAGACTAAAGAATAATTTATGTACTAGATAAACTATAGATAAAGCTAATTAAGAACTAACACTCAGCCAAAATGCATAAATATTAGGGAGTTAAAAAGACTATAGAACGGATTAACAGACACTTCTAGATTCCAGGAATTTAAAGTAAGATTAGGAATATTCTTTTAGGATGTATTAAGTGCAAAAAGAATAAAGCATTAAGACACAAGAAGTATGGACTCATATAACTAATATCTTTACTAAATAGACCATAAGAATTAGTTATAATGGACTTTATCATGGGAATACTGATAATTACTACCTCAACAGGTCAATAGTACGACATAATACTAGTTATTATCAATAGACTAATAAAGTATGCTTACTTTAAACCAACCCATATGAAAATAAAAGCAGATAAACTAGCGTTATTACTAATTAAAATACTAATTACATGATACGGAATGCCACGAGAATTTATCACAGACCGAGATAAGTTATTCACGTCAATATTCTAGAAAACGTTTGTAGGACGACTAGGGGCTGAGTACTACCTTTTAACAGCATTCCACCCACAAACAGACAGACAAACAGAACGGACAAATTAAACATTAGAATAATATTTACGAATATATGTCAACGAACTACAAGATAATTGGATTAACTTACTACTAATGGCCGAGTTTGCATACAACTCTGTAAAGTCATTAATAACAGGAAAATTACTATTCTATGCGAACTATGGTTACGAGCCCACGGCTTATCAAGAACTACGAACATTAGATAAAGTATTAGAGTTAGTAAGAAGAAAAGTCAAAGACCTACAGACGCTGCATAAAGAAATCGCACAGAAAATCACCCACAAAGGTAATCTTAGCAAATAAATCAAAGACAAATCTAAAGTTAAGGGACCAACCTTTAAGGAGGGGAATAAGATTTTCTTAAAAAAGGAAAATTTGGAAACAAAGCAACCATCACGAAAATTGGATCACGTTAAATTAGGACCATTTAAGGTTAAATGACAGACAGGACCTGTGAATTACGAACTACAATTACCCAAGGACACAAGAATTCATTTAGTTTTTCATGTCTCCAAATTAGAACCAGCACCACACAACGCCAAACTCTAGACAAAACTCAAGCTCAAGGAAGATCGTACCGAGTATGAAGTCCAGCAGATTTTAGACTACCAACGGTTTAGGCGTCAGTGGAAGTACCGAGTTAGATAGAAAGAATACGGACCTAAAGACGACACTTAGAAACCAATTAGGAACTTAAAGAACAGTTCGGAGCTGATTGACCAGTATCACTAGAGGGAGCGACAAAAGCTTGCTCTAGAGCTAAGTCCAAAACATAAGGGGAATATAGGACATTCCACTTAAAACCAGAGAAAAAAAATGAAGCGGCACTAGACACTGCGGGTTACGGTGTGTAAACTTCTCAACCACAAGAACAAGCTTCTTCCTCCTCAAGAGCCTGAACTTCACGAATTAAGGCCATCTCTTGATTAAACATCTCCTTTTCTTTGGAATCAATATTCGCAAGCTCGCGACGGAGACGGCGCTCTCTAGCCTAAGCCTCTTAGTCAGCCAAAAGAAGACAGCAACGAGTCTCAATAGCCTCATCCTGGGCTTTCTTAAGCTAACAACGAAGTTTTTCCTTATCACAGTCAAGGCGATCCCATTCCAGTTGTGAGACAACTAGATCACATTTCACATTACGATTGTTGTAAGCGGAACAGCGGCTAGAGCTTAAGTTCACCAGGCAGTCATCACCTCAACAGGAACAGTTTAAATAAGGTGTCGGCATGTGACGGGGTGCGGCGTAGATCTGAGAAACTAAATAGCAAGAACATATTAGAAATGATTCAGGACGTGTCATCGTTGAGAAGCTAAGCAGAAAGAAAAGGGAGCTAAGGATCTTACAGTTTAGAATACCAAGCAAAAGACCTGCTGCCTTTATACTGCTTATGGAAAGAAGAAACTATCTTCCGAGACGAAGACTTGGAAGAGGGGGGTAGTGTTACGGACGGTAACAACAAGACAGCTGTAACCAAAGAGCTAAAGGAATTAGCAACAACAGCCAATAAAGCTCTAGAATAGAAACGTATGTTCGAGTTAGAAAGGAAGAACTGCAAGCGAGCACAAAACACTTTAGCATAAGCTAAAGTACGAGCCAAGAAACGCAGATAGAAATACGGAACCATGCCGGTAGATTGAAAGCAGTAGCTCACGTAGCTAAGCCAAGGCTTAGCAGATAGAACAGATAGAGGAGATAGAAAAGCCAGAGGGCTTCGGATATTTCTATCACTTTAGACAGTATCCAACATACTGCCAGTAAGTACACAATATACGCACGAAGGGTTTCCTATAAATATAGGGCATAGACTAGCTCCGAGATATTTTGGACTCTTTATAGTTACTCTAAAATCGAGATCTTCTCTCTAAGTTGAGAATTGACCTTAAGTGAAATAGTTTGACACTATCTTATTAAATCTATTATACACCCTCCTCCTACCCTGCGATAAGACCAAACTCTATTCTGTTAAACCTAAGGCTATCTATTCTAGATACGGAAAGAGCTGAAGACTTATTAAGTAATCAGTCAGGGCAGAGTTGCTAACGTGAAACGTACCATCAAGTTAAGGCAACTCATAACAATATATTTATAGAAAGTAATATATTTTATACTATTTATATTAATTTTATAAAGTAAACTTTATCATAATATATATATATATATATATATATATATATATATAATATATTTTAAAGTAAATATAATTAATTAAATATATTAGCTTAATTTAAATTTAAAAAACTGTGTAAAACGTTAATATATAAAAACTAAAAACAAAAAATTAACTTAGTATTATTTTTATTTACATTTTTTAATATTAGATTTTATTTTTCTAAAAGTAATAAAATAAACACACTAAAAAGAATTTATAAAATAATATTAAAGTAAATAAAGTAAAGTACAAAACTTTTTTTTATTTCATAATAACTTAAAGCACTTACTAAACTATTATTATAAGTTTAATAAAATAATAAATAAAAGTATACTAAACTACTATAATTTGTAACTATATTTTGATTAAACTATTTTATTATATTCTTCTTTTAATTAATAACTTAATTTTATTGAATTACTATAAAAAATTCCTAGAAATTTATTAAAAAATGTAACTACTTTCTTAAACATTTTATTTTAATTTTTTATATTTTAAATAAAACTTAAAATTTTAGTAAGTTATTTAAACTTTTTTATATATATTAAAAAGTTTTTATACTATAATTTCTTTTATTTTAAAATACTTTTAAATAACTTTTTTAAAAAAAATATATTAATAAATTTATATTTAATAAAAGTTTTTACTATATAATAATAAAACACTAAATTTTATTAAAAAAAAATAAAAAAAATTTAAAACTTAATTTTTTTAGTTATATATTATACTATAAATAAAATAAATAAGCTATTACTTTATATTTTTACATATTCTTTTTATAATAAAATTCATTTAATTATTAACCTTTTTTTAATAAAATTTGTAATTTTAACTTAAAATACTTTAAATACTAATAATTATGTTAATATAAATTTTTATTAACTAATTTTTATTAAAGTTATATTCTAAAAACTAATTTAATTATTAAATCATATTTTTATTACTTACGTTTATAGTGTTAATATAATAGCTTTTATTTTTATATTATTTAGTTTTTACGTTAATTACTTTTTATTTAAAAACTATAATATTATTATTAACATAAAATATACAAACTAGTTTATTTTTATTTTTATAAAGTGTAATATATTTTATTATTTATTTATTTAAAGTAATTTATAAGTTTATTTTACTTTTTAATAACATAAATAATAATATACTATTGATTATTACTTTTTGTATAATTATAGTTTATTATAATAATTTATTAAACATATATTATAATAAAGTTTTTTAATAAAAATATATTTATATAATATATAAATTTTATTTACTTTTATAGTAACATTAAAAAAATTATTTAATTAATAAGTAGAAAAACCTCTTAATGAGCGCACATTGAGGGCGGCTCGAAAGAGCCGTCGGGCATCGCAAAAATCAAGAATATTCATCTGTCGATGAATACCCTTGAGCCTAGGGGGCTGCATCGAGTCGCCGACGACGCGCTGTCGAGTTATGGGTGGTCGTTGAAGTTTGAGGCCTCGCGACGAAGATTTTTTCGTGCCAAGCCATCACGACGCGCCAGCGACACGGCAACGCTGGCAACTCTATACAGCCTAACTGATTGCACAGGGGGATACTGGGATACGAAAACCACCTGACTTGAAGCCGTCCTGGTGGATAGACAGGGCACCCTCAATTCTAACCGGCTCTGGGATCGCGTTAGCACTCTATAACACACACACAAGCATGGAATTCCTGCTGGCGCGGCGAGGGCGCGGACGAAGCCTAAGTGTCACTACCAGGAGTAAAGGAAGTTGTTAACTGATAGGGTCACAGGGGTAGCTAACAGATCCGTTAAGTTAGGACACGGGTGACTGAGCTGCCCTGGCGAGTTGAGTCGACGTCGATACTAAAACGCCCCCTTGAAGACAGCGCACCGCACCTGGATATACATATGGCAGGATTAGGACGGGTTAGTAGGCGATGTAATCAGGGGCTTTATGCTGGCTAGATAAAGCCTCTAAGTTATTCGCCTGCAAGACATGGACGGCCCATAGAGGGAGACTTTTATGGGTAACGGGAAACTAGCCCTAGGGTGGCACCTAGGCAGCTAGCGAGCCGTGGCACTATACTATGACTGAGGAGGTAGCAATGGAAGGCGCAGGCAATACGCTCTCTACTCGCACTAGAGGTGCTGGAGGCTGAACCGGGCTGGTGACCTATCTAGAGCATAGGAGTGACCCAGTTCGCATTCAGATTGTGCTGGAGAGCACGCTTTTTGCCTCTAGTAGGGTGTCGCCGGCGTAGAGCCTACGTACCGAAGTCGCTACCTGAAGAGATAGTATAGTGGCCGGAGAGGACGGATGCGCATGTCGGTAGGCCAAGAGGGCAGAACCTAGAGGGCTGGAGCGAACCCGACTCGTACTCGGGCCGGCTGTGAACGCATACACGGCGTAGGTATCGCCTTTCTCTCCAACTTCTTTTAGAAGGCTGGAGCGAACCCGACTCGTACTCGGGCCGGCTGTGTACGCGGACACGGCGTAGGTATCGCCTTTCTCTTCAACTTCTAGGGGTGCTGCCAGAGGCCTGCTTAAGGTGCAAACTTCTAGGGTGCGACTACCAAGGGTCCTCCCCTGCATGGCGACAGACTGCCTACGCAAATGGAGACAGCCTAAAAGTAGCACCGCAGAGAGCCTCGCAAACTCTCTACTATCTAGACCTGGCGCGACCGGATCCGTTAAGTTCGACACGGGTAGCACGAGCATCAGGAACCTAGATAGGACCCTAGGGGCTCACTGCCCACACGCGAGACCCAGCCCACAAGCGCGCAGGACATGGTCGCCGAGAGCAGCCCAGCTCCTCGCAGGCGTCAGGCAGGCGAGGCGCCGGTACCACGACTACGGAGAGAACCACGACCGCCAGAGCTATAAGGCGCTGTCCAACCAGCTCCAGAAGGAGATCCGAAGAGTAGGAAGAGATAACTGGAGGCGATTCGTACAAGAATTTACAGCAGACCCCACAAAACCATATAATAAGGGGTTGTGGACCCTCTCAAGGTGGAGTAGAAAGAGCGCCAACGCAACAAAGGGCGATCCCCACCTCCCTGACCTCAGAAGCTCTACCAGCGACCACCTCACCAAAGACAACGCTGCAAAGACAGAGATCCTAGCCAGGAAGTTCTTCCCAAACACAGGCGAAGCAGACCTCGAAGATATCGACAACGAGGCGCAGCCGGAGCACACTCGAATCGACATCGACCCATATGTATCCAAGGAGGTGATGAGCAACCTAATTACAGAACTTCCAAATGGAAAAGCCCCAGGCCCTGATAACATACCAAATGAGATCCTAAAAATTGTACTCCCATTAATAGCTCAGGAGCTTGCACAGGCGGTCCACCAGTGTCTCAAAAGTGGAATAATACCAACCTGCCTTAAAGAATCAATCACAATTGCTCTACGCAAAGAAGGCAAGAAGGACTACTCTCTTCCAGGAAGCTACCGACCAATCGCGCTAGAAAACACCCTAGCCAAGGTAATTGAAAAACGAGTAGCAGACTTGATGGCAGCAGCCGCCAAGAAACATGAACTACTCCCGTGGAACCAGATGGGAGCAAGGAAGAAGCGCTCAACACTCTCAGCAATCAGCATACTTATCTCTAGCGTTCAGACGGCGTGGAGAGCGCGCCCAGGCTGCGTTGTCTCAATACTAAGCCTGGACCTAGCTGGAGCCTTTAACAACGTCTCTCACAAACGCCTGCTATATATTCTAAGGAAGAAGGGGCTACCAGAATAGATAGTCCACTTCATGCAAAGCTTTTTAACTGCTCGACGAACGCGTATCACATTCCCTAGGTATCAAAGCAAGTGGATTCAAACACAAACAGGCATCCCACAAGGATCCCCACTTTCACCAATCCTATTCCTCTTCTTCATATCAGAGCTTCTGGAGGAGTTTCAGCGATCAGACGGCGATACGCTAGCATTTGGCTTCGTTGACGACACGAACCTCATCTCATGAGGAAACTCCGCCGCTAAGAACTGCCAACGCCTAACAGCCGCACACGATCAATATATAGCGTGGGCGAAACACCACAGAGCTACATTCGCACCAGAGAAATACCAGCTTATACACTTTACTAGAAAAAGACGCTATAATAGCGTAGACCTAGCGTTAACCGTACGAATCGCCGGCCATGAGGCCACTCTCCAGAGCTCGAGCATGCGCATACTTAGGGTCTGGGTAGACCCAAAGCTCTAATGAAAAGAACACATCCATAAAGCAGCAGAGAAGGGCACAGTAGTCTTTAAAGCCATGTCACGAATTACCGCGTCAACATGAGGCCCGTCCATGAGACGCTCACGCCTCCTATATACGGCAGTCATCCGCCCAACAATGCTCTACAGTGCCCAGATATGGGGAACTCACGACAACGGTAATCCAATAGCAAAGAATCTCGTCCGGCCGCTCCAGAAGACCCAAAACCAGTGCCTTCGTAAGATAACAGAGGCATATAAAAGAACACTAATAGCAGCCATCAAGAGAGAGATAGCAGTCCTACTAATTACACTCTATATAGACACTATAGCTCTCCAGAGGACCCTAGACACTAGCCAGGACTCAGTAGAAAAAAAACACAGCAAGCACTCTAGACGACATTTGGGCATTGCTAGCGAGTCGACAGCGGACCGCAACACGACCGCCGACTCCACTAGAAAAGCTTCAAAACCGGGCAAAAGAATGCAAGAAAGAAGTCCTGGCCTACCCTGCAAGAGAAAACTCTAGAAACCACTAACGCCAGCAGGGACAGAGACGTATAGGGGAATTACAAGCATATTATATTAGTAGACATTAATACCACTGGCGCACAGCCACCCTCATCTTAAAGTGGGTAGATATAGAGTGGTAATGCTGATAGCAAAGCGCAGTGAAAGGACAGACAGCGTCTACCTAGCGCACCCTATAAGAAACACCTATAATCCCACTCTATAAAGGACTCTTAAAGGCAGAAGCCACCGCCCTGCTTTTATTACACACAGAAGTCCTTAGCCTCAACGCCTGGCTAGCAAAAATAGGGGTCCCAAATAAATTCCCATGGTGTAACTACGGCTGACTAGTGTAGACTATACGCCATACTCTTCTTTACTACCCTAGGCTAGAGAGAACTGAACTAATAACGTCATTCCTATTAGAACAACTGGAAAGAATACTAAGCCAGAGAGATAGTGCTTAAGCAGTAGTAAAGTGGTTTATAAGGACGGAATTACTCACTCAGTTCTGAGTAGTAAAAGTAATTAATACTAAGAAAATAATCAACTTCCGCCCATTCCAGAGCATAGACAATTGGTAGGAGACAGAAAAAGGGGGTAAAAGAGAAAGAAGAAGATGAGATCGTTCGCAAGACGCGGGCGCAATAGCTAAAATCACAGACCACACAAAAGCCAAGAAGGCGGGGAAGAAGCGCTACGACAGCGGAGCGCCGGTGCCCCTCCGGCGTGGCACGTCAACGGGTTTTCTCATTAGTGAGTTTTTCCTATAGAAGGAATTGGCCTACATGGACCCATTAGGGGGACCGAATCAGGCGGTAAATAGAAATAATAATAATTAATAAGTAGCTATTAGTTAATAACTTAATTATTTATTAACTAATTTATTTAATTAACATTTTTTTTATGTAAAGTAGTAATAAAATAATATATTTTATTTTATTTTATTTTACTATATAAACAATAACTATTTACTAACTTAAATATTATAATAGCTTTAACTTTAAAAATTATTATTAAGTTTATAAAAAAAATTGTACAAAAAAGTAACTACAAAAATTATTATGTAAATTTAAAAAACGTTTATAATAATAATAATTATAATAAAATATTAAAGTAGTTATTAATAAAACACAATAGTAAAATAGTTATTAAAAAATATTATAATATAAAAAGTATATTAGTATATAGTAAAGTAGTAACTAAATTAAACATTAATTTATAATTAAATAAAAAAAGTGTTAAAACTTTAAAAAAATTTACTAAAAGTAGTTTTAAAATTAAAAAGTAAAAAAAGTATTTAATATTAGTAATTAAATTTTTTTAAAATAGTTTTATAAAGTTAGTTATATAGTTTTTAAAAATTATAATTATAATAATATAAAATGCTTAGGTAAATGTTACTATATATAATATTTTCTAAAACATAAATATAATACTACTATTATATAAGTATAGTATTATTATTATATAAGTGTAATATTATTATTATACTTATATTACATTTACACCTTAATAATATTTAAGGTTATAAAATAAAAGGCTTATTATCTATATTTTAGTTTAATAGAATTTAGCTTTAATATATTTTATAAGTGTTTACTTACTACTATATTAACTTTCTATTATAATTCTAAATTCTCTCTTTTATTCTTAAAAATAGTAGCTTAGTATATACTATTTATTTAAATTTTAATTATATTTTCTTACTACCTTTGTAACATAGGTGTAGTAATAGATTTTAGTTAATTTATTTTAATAAGTAGAACTATAATAGTGCTTAAAATAATATAACTAAAATAATTAACTTTTACTCTCTTTATTTATAAAAAAATAGCTAACTTAAAAAGATAACGTAATAAACTTATTTTATAAAAAAAAACCGTATTTATATTATAAAGTAAAAAAGTAAACTTAATACCTTATAAATAATAATATATAAATATAATTTTTTTTACACTAAATTAATCTCATTAATTGTCTTTCTAATAAAGTAAAGATAATATACTTTTTTTTAAAAAAGAAAATAATATTAAAGAACTACTATATAAATATTATATTAGTAATAATTATATGCTAATTCTTTAACATAGTCCCAAAATTAAAAAAATCCTAATATTTAAAGGAAAAAAAGTATAGGAGTATTAAGACTTTTAAACTTATTTAAAGATTACTTTTTAGCTAAACTTATAAATATTTTAGTTAAAAAACTAAAGAATTATATTTACCTTATAATATTTAAAGATAATATATTAACAGCTATAGCTATAGTATAAGTAGAAAAATAAAAAAGTAGATATATATAAAGTTATATAATAAAGTTTCTTCTAGATTAAATAAAAAGCTTTATTAATTAAAAACTATAAGTAACTCTATAGTACTCTAAAACTACCTAAAAGGAAAATAAATTAGTAAGTAAATTTATAGCAAGTTTAGCTATTTTAAAGAATAATATTAACTTATTTTATAAACAAAAATATTTAGTAATACACTTATATAATAAGCTTTAGCTAGAAATTTATATAGCTTTTTTAAACTATTTTAAGTTTCTAGAAACTTAATAAAAGCTTATTAAACGTGCTGTTACTTTAGAAAATAATTTATATAAAACTATTATTAAGCTTTTACTTTACATATAAAATATACCCTAAAATTAAATAACTTAAATAATAACTATTTTATGTTTTATAGTTATTATTATATTATCTTACTTAGTTAATATTATTTATTATTCTAGAAAATGCTATTACTACTATAAGCAAAAATACTAAAAAGTAAACTATAAAAAGAAATAATATAATAAAGCTAAGAAGAATACTTTTACTATAAAAATTAATATTATTTAAATACTAGAAAACTAGTAGCACTTAGGCCTACCTTTAGTTCTAAATATAAAAAACTAATTATTAAGAAGAAATTAATTTAAGTAAAAAAAGAAGTATAAACTAATTAATTTATTTAAATAATAATTACTATATTTCTTAATAGTAGTACGTAAGTAAATATTATTAATAAAAATTTACCCTAAAGTAAAGCTTTAAAGAGATTTCTAAATCTAAATTACTAATATTATATATACTAAATACTATATAAGAGTACAATTAACATGTATATGAAATTCTAATTTAAATAAAAAATAATTAGAAACAAACTTAAGAAGTTATTATTATTTTTAATAAAATAATAATATAGCTTTATAAGTTTTTTGTAAGCTTTCTAGGCTTTAAAAAGTATATATTATTATTAATTTTAAAATAAAGACATAGTGCTGGAAAATTAGTATATAAATAATTTAACTTAAAAAGTCTAAATAGTTTATTAACTTTTTTAAATATGAAAAGCATGTATACACTGTGCTTATTAGAACTATAGTTATTATAAAAAAAAGAATTTATAACTCTTACTTTCTTTTTAGAACTTAAAAGGTTTAAAGATTTAATTTCTATTAACACTACAAAAGTACTACCTAAATACTATAAGAGTAATTATATAATTAAATTAAAAAATAGTACTATTATATTTTTTAAATTATTATATATATATATATTTTAAAAAGCTTAAGGTCCTTAATATCTATATAATAAAAATAAAGTAAAAAAATTAAATATA
This sequence comes from Zopfia rhizophila CBS 207.26, assembly GCA_010093925.1. Taxonomy (NCBI): domain Eukaryota; kingdom Fungi; phylum Ascomycota; class Dothideomycetes; family Zopfiaceae; genus Zopfia; species Zopfia rhizophila. The sequence continues at coordinate 22,988 of ML994776.1, forward strand.
AAATAGTACTAAGTTAGCAGGCACGCTAATTCTTTTTATTTCTAAGAAAAATAATAGTTTATAACTTTATATTAATTATAGAGGCCTTAATAAGGTTATTAAAAAAATTATTTTATTTTACTATTAATTAGTAAAATACTAAATTATTTAGTAAACTTAATTAAATTTACTAAACTAGACCTTAAAAATGCCTATTACTGTATTAGAATCTAATATAGTAATAAGTAGAAAATAGTGTTTTATATATACTATAGCTACTTTAAGTATCTAGTAATACTATTTAAACTTATTAATACTTTTATTATCTTTTAAAGCTGCATTAACTGTGCTTTATTGAAGCTAGTTAATTTCTTTTATATAATCTATTTTAATAACATTCTTATTTTTTTAGGAAATAAAAAGAATTATTAGAATTATATATAATAAATACTAGAACACTTCTAATAATATAAACTTTTTATTAATTTTAAGAAGTATGTTTTTGCTGTTGATAAAGTTAAATTTCTAAAGTTTATTATTTATTTTAACAGCATAAAAATAGATTTCTAATAAGTTAAAATAGTTATTAACTAAGCTACTTTAGTCTTCTTTTAAGATATATAAATCTTTCTAGAGTTTACTAATTTCTATAAGTATTTTATTAAGTATTTTTTTATAATTACTTGCTTTATTATAGACTTCATAAAAGGCTTCTAAAACAGAAAGAAAATAGAATATTTTAAGTAGACTTTAGAAATAAAACTAGTAAAACATAGACTTTATATTATATTCTTAATAGCTTCTCTTTTTTAATATTACAAGCCTAATCTTCTTTTATATCTAGAAATAAATACTTTTAATTAAAACTATACTAGAATTTACTTCTGGAAGTTTGATAATATAAATTAGTATTTTATTACCTTTTAGTCCCAAAAGTTATATGCTGTGAAATAGTATTATAAAACTTATAATTTTAAGTTAAGTATAATTATAAATACTATAAAATACTAATACTACTATATTAAAGACTTATTATTTTATTTTAAAATTCTTATAAATTATAAATAATGTAAAAGGCTTTATAGATGTTAAGACTTTTAATAGTAAATAAATACACTAAGTAATACTACTTACTTTATATAATTTTAAGATTAAGTACTATTTAGAAAAACTAACTCTATTAATAAACTATTATAAAGACTACTAGAATTTAGTAAAGTAATATATAAAAACTTTATATTATAGTAACTATTTATAACACAAGAGTTTTCTAAGGAAGCTTTTTTATAAGCCTTTTTTTTATGTTATATATTTATACTTTAGCCTTACGCTAGCGCATAAGCCCTTACCCTAAATATTTTAGCTTATAACTTATTATGTTCTTTCTTTCTTCACGTAATGTTTTAACTTATTACTTAGTACTATACTTAGTAATTAATTAATGCTTCTTATTAAGCACTTGACTCTCTGCTTATAGCACTACCGTAATATTACATTATATCTTCACTAATTTCTTATAATAGATAACCTAGACTTTACTAAAATTCTTAGAGATCTTATCTCTTAACTTGTGACTCTAAAGGCAAGTAACGAATTACTTATAGATACTTTAGTAAGATAAGAAACCTAATATAAAGAAAATATAAAAGCTCTTTATATTAAGCTTAATAAGATAAAGTAAGTATTTACTAGTTTAACTCCTACTATTACTATCTCCCCTGTTAAAAAAAGTCTAGCTCTTGTTACTAGTTTATCTGGAAGTAGCTTAAGTCCTATAATTCTAACTCTATTTATAACTATAACTAGTACCTATCTCTAAGTTCCTTAAGTTATGATTAGAAATATGAGATTAACTATTACGCTAGAACCTACTATGCTATTAATAATAACGAAATCTGACTACTTACCTAACTCTCTAATATTTAGTAGAAAATAATAAGACCTATGTATCTTTATTAGGAAACTTAACTATAAGCTTAAAGATAATACTAACTAATACTCTACTAAAAACTCTTAACTTTTATATATATATTTAAGGCTAGAGAAGGACCTAATAACATTTATAGACCCTCTTATAAATAAGGATATATACTTAATAGAATAATTAATTACCTTTCTATAAGTTATATATAGAAATCTAAATAGAAAACTTACTACCTTAAGTAAGCTTAATTTATTTTACTAAGAATAAAAAAGTTTTATTACTTACTTTATTAAATTCTGTAGACTAGCTACTAATATTAGACTAAATGAAATTAGTTTAATTACTTAGCTAAAAAGGTCGTTAAATGATAATCTCTATTAAATAATAGTAGATATTAAAATCCCTAATACATTAAATAACTACGCTAACCTGATATTTTTATATAATAATAATTTTTAGTATCTTCCTTTACTGCATCTTACTAGGCCATAATCTGTATTATAAAGAAATTTTAATGCTATGGAAATTAATACCTCTAATTATGCCTTTATTAGGTTAGCTAAACAAGAAGTCTAAAAGCATAATAGCTAATATTTTAAGTATAATAAATATAGTTATATTTCCTAAAACTACTTTATCTTTCTGCTAGAATTCTAATTTATAAGTTTATTTTAACCCTAATAAGTAACCCGCTTCTGTTCTTTTTTTGAATTTAAATCTTTTTATAGATAAGAATGTTTCTAAACTCCTTAAACTAGCCTACTAAAAGCTCTATCCTAGTATTAAATCACTTTCTAGGATGTTTTTAATATTAGATTTCTGTTAACCTTTAGACCTCTTATCTAGTAACTAACTCTTAGAACTATTAAGTGAATATTTTGTGTACTATCTAATAAGATAACTTATCATACTCTATTACTACTTTAATTAATACTAGAGTAACTAGTATAGGTTATATTAATAGATTTTTAGTTAGTATTTAAAACTCTGTCTCTTACTGCTCCTAAACGTCTTATATTCTACTAGTTTTAATAATAAATATCTTAAAGGGGGTTATATCTTGTATACTGCTAGTATAACTCTCTACTATATAAATCACGTTAAGAAAATCTATCTCTTTATAATAGCTATAGGAAACCATAAATTAATTTTTAGCTAACCTTAAATAAGAAAACATAAGGTTAACTTTAACTATAACTTATAAAAGCTATTTTTTAATGTTTCCTATTACCAGGCCTATTACCTACGCTTATCTTAATTTCTTATCTATTTAAGAGAAAATACTACCCGCCTAAAGGACCTTCTAGTAAACCCTTTACTAAAAAGCTTTTACTTTAATATTACTTATATACAGCATTTATAGACTTGCTTTCTAAAGTTATTACTAACTACTTAAACTCAACGCGATAACTGGTTAGTTAAAATGAACTATTAATTATAAGAACTTAATATCTACCTAGAGGATCTTCTAGTAAACTGTTTTCTAGAGAGCTTCTACTTAGAATCTAAATTTACACCTAAATCTAATACTAAACTAAATAAGGACCTTATAAGGAAGCCTTTCTCTTAAGGCCTTAAAAATCTCTTAATAAAGGCTTTACTAGAAAGTCTTTATAAGAACTCTAAACTAAGTATAAATATCTGCCTAATTAGGACAGCCCCCTTTATATAAATAGCCTAGAAACATAAACACGAAATCTTTACTATTTTAATAGCTAATATTAATAAAGCTTTAGCTTTAAAAACCTATACTAATTTAATTACTAAGGTTTTAAAGAAGTATTATAACACCCTTTAAATATTCTTACGCAAGGAAGTTAATAGACTATCTGAATATTATCTATATAACTATAAAATTATCCTTAAGAAAGGAAAGCAACTCGGATTTAGACCTCTTTATAAAATATCCTAAAATAAACTAAAAGTTCTTAGAAAGTATTTTGATAACTATCTTACTAAAGGATTTATTAGAGTAAGTTTATTTTCTATAGCTGTACTAGTTATCTTTATAAAGAAACCTAATAAAGGTTTCTAATTTTATATAGACTATTAAGCTCTAAATGCTATTACTATTAAGAACTATTATTTAATTCTATTAATCTAAGAAACCCTGTCCTGTCTTAGTAAGATAAAGTACTTTATAAAGCTAGATATTATCTTAGCTTTTAACTACTTCTATGTGATAAAGGAAGATAAATAGCTAACTATCTTTTAGACCTAATATAGCTTATTTAAATATTTTATTATACTATTTAAACTAGCTAACGCGCTAAGTATGTTCTAATACTATATAAATAATATCCTTTAACTATTTCTTAATATATTTTATATAGCCTATCTTAATGATATTCTAATTTATAGTAATTCTCTATATAAATACTAATAATATATAAAATAAGTTTTAAAAGCCCTGGATGAAGCTAGCCTGTAACTTGATATTAATAAATATAAGTTCCACTAAGAATAAGTTACTTATCTTAAGTATGTAATCTTAATAAAAGGAATTAGTATAAATCTAAATAAAATAAAAAACATTCTTAACTAGGAATCTCTTAGAAACGTAAAGGATATAAGAGTATTCCTAGAATTTGCTAACTTCTATTAATAATTTATTAATAACTTTTTCTGTATTACGTCTCTGCTTATAGCCCTAATAAAGAAGAACATCTAATTTAAATTTAATAACGCTTATTAAAAGGCGTTTAAATGCTTAAAACACGTATTTATAACTACCTTAGTTTTTTAATACTTTAATTTTAAGTTACTAATTATTATAGAAGCTGACTTTTTAGACTACGTAACTGCTAGAATCCTCTTCTAAAAAGATAAATAAAGTAAACTAAAACCTATAGTCTACTTTTCCAAGAGACTAAATCCTACTAAATATAACTATAAGATATATAATAAGGAACTGCTAGCTATTATATATTACTTTAAATAATAGAAACCTAAATTAGAAAGTACTATATTCCTAATTTAAGTACTAAGTAACTATAAAAACCTTTAGTACTTTACTATAATAAAGTAACTTAGCTATTAATAAGTTTACTAGGTTAAATATCTATTCTAATTTAACTTTATTATTACATACTAAGTAAGTAAGTAGGGTGAAAAACTAGATGCTTTTACTTACTATATATAAGATACTTTAGCCTAAGAAGAAGTTTAAAGAGCTTAATAATAAACACTTCTCTGCTTTAAACTGTTTAATAATACTCTAGAATTAAACTTAGCTAAGACAGATAGGTTAATTTAAAAGATTATTAATAATAAATACCTGAATAATAAGTTTATTTAGGAAATTCTGTTACTAATATAGGATAGAACCTAACGCTCTAAGAAGCTTTCTTTAAGTAAATATAAAGACTAAAAAAGCCGATTATACTATCACGACTAGCTAGTAATATTAAATAATAATAAACTTAAGATTAAATTCTTTTAAATTATGCATGATTCTCCCGCTGGCGGCTACTCTAGTTATAGAAAAACTCTTAAAATCCTACAACACGAATACTACTGGCCTTAGATATTTAAAATAATATATTAATATATATCTTATTACTACACCTGCTGAAGATTTAAGGCTTTTTATAAAAAGTACTATAGCCTCTTAAAACCTCTCCTTATTTTTAAAAGGAGATAGAAGGATATCTCTATAGACTATATTACTAACCTCTCAAAATCTAAAGGCTATACTAATATTATAGTTATAGTTAATTACCTTATAAAATATAGATACCTAATTTCTTATAGTGAGATAACTATTATAGATGTTGCCTATTTTTTCTACTAGTACGTATAAATAGACCACGGCCTTCTAGAAATAATTATATTAGACTAAGAAACATAATTTATCTCTACTTTCTATAATAAACTCTGTAAATAATTATAAATTAAATTCTAACTATTTTCTGTATATTACCTAGAAACTAATAGCTAAATAAAAAGAGCTAATAGTGTAATAAAATAAGTTCTATATATATATATAAACTACTAGTAAGATAACTAGGTAAACTAGCTCCCTTTAGCATAGTTTAAAGCTAATAACACTATATCTAAATTTATAAAAGTTTTACTATTCCTGGCTAATATAGGCTAATATCTCTAAATGGGTTTTAAACTTTCTATAAGAATTTAAAGATATTCTTATTAAGTGTTATAAGCCTTAGAAGTTAACTATATAGTAGAGAAAATAGCTAATATCTAATAACTAATTTAAGAAGAGATAATTTAGGCCTAAGCTCTTTAAAAAGAATATATAAACCAAAAACAATCACCTGCACCTAACTATTAGATAGGAGATATAGTCTAGCTTAATATATAAAATATTTAAATAAAGTAATTTTCTAAAAAGCTAGACTTAAAGGCCTTAGGGAAATACTATATTTTTTAGATAATTTCTTTATACGCGTACTGACTTAAACTCCCTGAATTCTTAAATATATACTTAGTTTTTTATATATCATTACTTCGGCCTGCCGTGCTTGAATCTAAATATCTTTTAAATTAACAAAACCCGCTATCTAAACCTATTAAAGTTAATAGGGAAACTGAATACTATATTAAATGAATTAAAGAACTACACTTAAATTACAGGCGGAAACGCTATAAATACCTAATTAAATAAACTAAATATAATAATCTAATATAGGAATCTGTAAGTGACCTTTAAGATATAGCTACTATAAAAGAATTCTACCTTAAAAACCTAGACTAATTTAGACCTAATATTTAATATGAATACTCCTTATAGGAGCTTAAACCTAAAAGAGAGGTACTATTATAGTAACTATCTATAATATAAGAGTCTTTTAAGAAAGCTTTTTTATAAGCTTTTTTTTTATATTATATATTTATACTTTAGCTTTACGCTAGCGCATAAGCTCTCGCCCTAAATATTTTAGTTTATAATTTATTATATTCTTTTTTTCTTCACGTAACGTTTTAACTTATTACCTGGTATTATACTTAGTAATTAATTAACGCTTTTTATTAAGTACTTAACTCTCTACTTGTAGCACTACTATAATACTTTACTCTTATATTACCTAGTTTATAAAAGAAATTATAACTAGAAAATTAGAGCTAGTTTTTATCCCTGCTAGCTATAAAAGAGAAGCTAGAAAGTAGTTAAAAAATAGCTTAATAAGAAATAAACACGCTTTATTCTATAGACAATATTTTTTTTAATTAACTTCTTTATAAAGTTAACTTAATAGATATATAATTTTATCTTATTAGAGTAAAACTTAACTTATAAAGAAAAATAGTAATTTTCTATTATATTACTTAAATACAGGCTAAAAAGGTTGCTACCTTTAAAAGTATATATAAATAATTTTTTAAGTTAATTATTACCATAATTTAAAGCTTTAGAAGACGGACTTTTAAGTAATTTAAAAGCATAATAAAAGTACTTAAGTAGTGCCTTAATAGTAAAATAAATATATAAAAAGTATTTTATAAAAGTTTAATTAGTTTAGTTTACTTTATTATAAAAGATGACTATATATTCTGAAAAATCCTACTTTAAAAGTAAAACTTTTTTAAATTTATTATAATAACCTTTTAGTAGAGTATTTTGGGTATAGTAAAATACTTAAATTATTAACACATAAGTACTTTTAGCTTAAAATTAAAAAAAATATTAAGAAGTATATTAATATTTATAATTAATATAAATATATGAAAACACTTAAGTATTATTTATATAAAAAATTATAACTCCTTTTCTAGCTAGAGAAATCTTGGAAGTAGTTAATAATAAATTTTATTATAAGCTTACTACTAAGGTATTACAAAGCCTACATTTGTAATATAATTTTAATAGTTATAAATTATTATACTAAAATAATAAAATATATCTTTATAACTAAAAACTTTACTACTATAAATTTAGCTAATATTTTTATATATAAAATTATTTAATTCTGTAGATTACTATAAGAAGTTGTTTTTAATAGAGATAGTATTTTTACTAACTATTCTTAAACTAATTTTTATTACGTAGTAAAAGTTTAATATTATTTAAGTACTACCTTTTACTCTTAAACTAATAGTTAAATAAAATAGTAAAATTAAACTCTAAAATAGTACCTATATTTCTATATAAAAAAAAGATAAAGTAATTAGGTTAAGCTTTTTTTTATAGAGTTTATATATAATAACTTTTATTAACTTATAATTAGAATAAGTTTATTCTTTACATGCTATAGGTTTTACTTAAGTTTTAATTATAAACTAAAATCTAATATTAAGTATTTAAAATAGCTATTAGAATTATATATTTATATTATAATAAAGAATTAATAGTATAATACTAATAGAATACTACTAAATAGTAGAGGTAAAACTATAATAAAAAGTATAAACCTTATTTTTTAAAGTTAATAATTTAGTATTGTTTTTTACTAAAAATTTAAAACTCTACTATTTAAGTAAAAAGCTTTTTCTTTTTTTTTTTATAGAACTATATTAAATTATTAAATTTATTAAAATTTAAGTATATTACTTGCTTCTACTTTTTAGTTCTTAAATATATTCTATTTCTAATTTTTTTTACTTCGATCTTATACTCCTTCTTTAAGAGAAGAAGAGCTTATATTAGAACCTTTAAAAAAAAAAAAAAAAAAAAAAAGAAAATTAATATATTATTAAAGTACTACTAGTAAAAAAAAAAATTAAAAATATTTTAAAGTATTTTATTAAATAGAAAAGCTGGCTTACATAGTATAATAAATAGGTATTAAAATAATACATTAATTAAGATCTTATTTAAGACTTTAAAAGTAAGTAAGAAATTATCTCTTTAAAAACTAAGTAAAGAATTAAGGTATAAAACTTTATTTTTTTATAAAATTAAATAAAAGAAATAGTACTTAACTATTATAAACTTATTATATATATAGTATTACTCTATTACTTTTTTATTACTATGCTAGTATTATTTTTATAATTTATAATTTTTTTTTTAGTTAGCGCTCTACTTATTAGTAGCTATAAACTTTTTATAAATAAATTTTTTTAGTATACTATTAGTACTCTACTTTTATTTAGCTTTTATTTTTTAAAAAACATAAGTATTAGGCTTTAGACTTTTATTATTATTATCTTTATTATTATTATTCTCTTTCTTTTCTACTTTTTATTTTTTTATTTTATTTTTCTCTATTTTCTTATTTACTGTATTGCTATTACTAAAAGGAGGAAGACTAGTCTAAATATTATTAAAATATTATTAAAACACTACTTAAAAAAAGTTTTACTTAATATTAAGAAGGCTTTTAATAGAGAATGTAATTCTCTTTAATATATTTAGTTATACTAACTAAATATTATTACCCTTAGGTTTCTTTTAAAATCTCTGTTTAATTTTCTAGTTAATTACTGTTTTTACGTACTTAATATAAAAGCAATACGCTATTATTAAAATATTATTTAATTAAATAAAGAAATTCTTATTTTACTTAGTTTTTAGCTTTTTATACTAAGTAAAGAGGCAGTTAACCTTTAAGTAAAATTTAATAGAAATCTATTAATATTATTATTAACAAATATTTAAAGAAACAATGCTAAAGTAATAAAAGAATATAATAAAAACTATACTTTAGTATAAGGCTTATATTATTTTATATAGTATTTATACTTTACTTTACCTTTTTTAAAAATATATAGAGAGGTAGTTTAATTAATTTTTTTTAAGTATTAAAGATAGATTTTTTATTTAAATTTAACAGCTAAGCTAGTATGATAACTAAGTAGAAATTAAAACTAAATAATTAATAACACTAAAACAAAATAATAGTACTAGTATATACTAGGTTTTTAATTATATTTTATATATTAAAAGTTATATTAGTACTAGATAAACGCTAGTCAAACACTATAAAAAAAATTAAGTTTTAAAAAAATTATACCTAAGGTCTTAAAATTAGGAAATAAATAAGCTTTTATTATAAGATATATTTTTTTAGTAATAATAATATTTACTATTACTATTTTACTTATCTTTATTATTAATAATGTTGTTTTTCTTTGTACTATTTATTTTTCTTTTTTTATATATAGAAATTACTTTTACACTAATAGCTAAAAATAATTATTTAAAAAAAAAGAGAGTAATTATAATAATGTGAAACACCTAAGTAAATATTATTATATATAATATTTTTTAAAATATAAGTATAGTACTACTATTATATAAGTATAGTATTATTATTATACTTATATTACACTCACACTTTAATAATATTTAAGATTATAGAATAAAAAGCTTACTATTTGTATTTTAGCTTTAATTTATGATATAAGTATTTACTTACTACTATATTAACTCCGTATTATAATAATATATTTTTAATTTATATATTAAAATAAAAACTACCTAAAAGTTATTAAAAATGTAAAAATAATTAAAAGTATTATATAAATTATTAAAATTAAAACCTATTAATTATTAGTGATTTAAAAACCTTTTACTTAAAACTAATTAAAAATTAAAAGTAAGTTAAAGTATAAAAAAGTAGTAACGTGTTTCATGGGTGAGCGGAACACCTGGGTGAGTGGAACACTTTAAAATTCACCAAAAAATCAAAAATTCCCACCTTAATATCATAACAACCACTTAATAATAAATTCTAAAAATTGAAATTTAAGCTTTTCCATATACATTGCAGCTACTATTAAAGTTGCATCAAAACTGGTTTAGTAGTTTTTAAGATATTAAACTTTAGAAGCTAAAACTAAGCTAACTTTCTATATCTTAAAAACTACTAAACTAATTTTAATGCAACTTTAATAGTAGCTGCAATGTATATGGAAAAGCTTAAATTTCAATTTTTAGAATTTATTATTAAGTGGTTGTTATGATATTAAGGTGGGAATTTTTGATTTTTTAGTGAATTTTAAAGTGTTCCACTCACCCGGGTGTTCCGCTCACCCATAAAACACGTTAGTAGTAAAACTATTAATAAAATTAATAAAAAAGAAAATATTAATAAAAATATTAATAAAACTTAGTAGTAATAAAATATTAAATGAAATACAAAAATTAAGTAAAATATTTAGTAATAATATTAACTAAAATTTGTTTAATATTAGCTTATTAAATTTTATAGTTAAGTAACTTTATTTTATATTATTTTATACTTTTATTAAAAGTTTTAAAATCTACAAAAACTTAAAGTTAGTATTTTATTTTATATTAAATATATATATTATTGTTTATTTTTATAAGTTTTTTAACTACTTATTTAATTAATAAACTGAAGCTTAAAAAGCTTATAAAAAAGCTTTAATTTAAAATCCTAAACTATATACTAAAATTAGAATTTAAAATAAACTTTTTTACTACTTTTTTACTTTTAATTCGTGTACTTAAACTAGTAATTTGAAATTTTTAATTAATAGTATAAAACTTTTTAAAACTTAAGTAATACTTTTAAAAAGTTTAATAAAAATTTAATTTACTTAAAGTTATTTTTATAAAATAGGCTTTTTTGCTTTAATAATAAAATATAATTAATTTTTTAAATAATTTTAAAATTTTTATATAGTATTATAAATTAAAAATATTAAAAGTAAATTAAAAAAGTATTACTTTTTAATAAACGTTATTTAACAAGAATTATATAATACTTAAATAAGTATAAAAAAATAGTAAATAAATTTTAAAAAAAAATTATTAAATAATAATGTTAGAGGGCAGCAAAGTATAAATAAAGTTAGTAACTATAATAATAGTATATAATATAAAATAGATTATAAAATGTAGCTTATAAAGCTATATATAAAAGTTATAAATAGAATATATAAGATTTTAAAAGTAAAAGTACCCGTACAGCTTATATAAAAGCTTTATATAATACTTAATTTAAATAAACTTAAGAGTAATAGTTTTCATAAAATTATACCATAATAAATAATATTTAGTATAAAAAGTAAATAGAGATTTTTAAAATATAACTTTATAAATACTAAAATATAACTTAACTTAATATTTAGTACTATTTTAAAAAGATTTTAATTAAATTTAAAAAATGTATTTAAGTTAATGTAATTAAAAAAAAAGTACTACTTTTTAAAAAAAAGGTACTAATATATTATTATACTTAAAAAGCTTTAAAGTATTTTCTTTTAAAATTAAATAAGTTTTCATAATTTAATTATTAAAAAAATTATAAAGTACTTTTTAAAATAAATTTAAGTTAAAAGTAAAGTTTAAATAATAAATTTAAATACTTTTAACAGTATTTAGTTGATGTGTTTATAAAGTTTAAGTATTTTTAAAATATTATTAAAAATAAGTACTTTTTTCTTTTAACTTTTAAAGTTACATATTTTTTTAAAACTTTAAAAAGTTATTATAACCTAAAAATAAAATACAACTATTATAAAAAACTTTACTTATAAATAGTAAAACTAAAGATTTAATAAAATAACTTACTTATTTTTAAATTAATAATATAATAATTTAGTACAAAAATTTTAAAAAAAGGTTTTAAACTAACTTTAAAGTATAATTATATATTATTTAAAAAATAAATAAGTAGTACTAAGTTTATTAAAGTTAATAATTAAAATTTTAATATTAGTTTTATTAGTTACATAAAAATTAGATATTGATATTAAACTAAAATTAATATTAGTGTAATTATTTAATAGCAGAAGTATTATATAAGTATTAAAAATATAAAAAGTTTATATATTACTATTAAACTACTTTATAATAAACGACCTTATTTAAATAAAATAAATATATTAAAATAAAATTATAAAATAAAATAAAATATTTATTATTATATAATAAAGTTATGTAGCTAGTTATAAAAATTAACTAAAAATAGTTTAAAATATATAACTTATTAAAAATGTATATACTATAAATAAAAACTACTAATTAGTTTTTAAAAAACTTAAAAATAATATAATTTAAATTTAAATTAACAGATTAAAGTATGTTAAAATCATATTAAATAAAAAGTATTTAAAGTATTAAAACTACATATTTTAGTTTTTTAATATTAATAAAATATTAAATAAGTTTTTAGTGTAACTTTTAAAACATTATAAAAAAAATAGTTATAATTATAATTTATAGTTAAAATAAAGTAGTAGTTAAAAAAATATTAATTAGTAAATATAAACAAATATTAGCTACTAAATAATAATAAAAATAACTTAAATATATATAATTTTTTTAAGTGTATAAAAGTTATAAGTAAATTAATAACTACTTTACTAAAAAAGTAATAAACTTTTAAAAATAAAAGTATTTTAAAAGTATAATAACTTGCCTTTTTATAATAAATATTAAAGTAATAAAATAATTAAAAAATAGCTAACTAAAACAATATTTAAAAAAGTATTAATTTATGAAAATGTTATATTCTATACTTTAAGTAGTTATTTAATAAGTTTTAAATATAAAAATTAAGTTATTAGTAAAAAGAGTAATTATAAACATATTAAAAGCCTAAAAAAATTTTAAAATAAAATGTATATAGTAAAAATTTACTAAGTTTTAAGTAAATTTTAATAGTATTATAAAACTTACTAAACTTAAATATTAATTAAAAATTTTAAACAAGTATAAATAACTAAAAATTTATACTATAAACTTTATAGTTATAATATTTAGCTTTAAAATTTTAAAGTACATTTAAGTAAAATTTTAAAATAAGTAAATTATTTATTATAGTAATATTAAATAATTAATTTTTTTTAAATAGTTAGTATGTAAAAGTAACTTAAATCAAACTACTAACGTTTATTTAAAAAAATTAATTAAGAAGTTAAAGTTAAATATATTTAAAAACAATTTTATATAATTATTATAATTTAACGTAATAATTTTTTTTAATTATAAAACTAAATACTATTTAAGTAAAGATAACTAAAATAGTAGTATTACTAATAAAATTAAAACTTTTAAAAATAAGTAAATTTAAATTATAAATAACTAGTAATATTATAAAAGTTTTTTAAATATCATTTAAAATATGTAAATTAAAATAAAATTAGTTATTATAAAAACTAATTTTTTTATTATTAAGTTATTATTAAGATTAATTATTTTTAAAAACTTTTTTTATTAATATATAAACATATTTAAAGTACTTTTCTAGTAGTTTTATATTTTATATAGTTTTTAATAAAAATAGTTTGTCGCGAGAGTACTACGTGTAAGAGATTAAGAACTTAAAAAAAAGTATTAATTAATTACTATATATAGTACCAAGTAATAATTTAAGATATTACGTAAAGAAAGAAAGAAATAAAATAGGTTATAAATAAAGTATTTAGGCAAAAGCTCATGCGCTAGCGCAAAGCTAATATATAAATATATAATATAATAAAAAAACTTATAAAAAAAGCTTTCTTAAAAAACTTTTATAAAGTATTATAAATAATTACTATAATAGTACCCCCCATTTAAATCCAAGCTCCTATAATGGGTATTTATATTAAATTTTAAATAATAGATTATTTTAGATTCCAGAAGTAGAATTCTTTTATAGTAGTTATATTTTAAAGATTATTTATAAATTACTATATTAGGTTATTATATCTAGTCTATTTAATAAAGTATTTATAGTATTTCTATTTGTAATTAAAGTATAGTTTCTTAATTTACTTAACATAGTATTCAGTGTTACTATTAATTTTAATAGATTCTAATAGTAGGTTTTATTAACCTAGAAGGTATTTAGATTTAGGTATAGTTAGCTAAAGTAAAGATACATAAAAGACTAGATATATACTCAGGAATTTAAGAAGTTTAAGTTCGTATATATATAAAGAAACTACTTAAGAGATATGGTATTTTCTTAAAGCCTTTAAGTCTAGCTTCTTAGATAGTTATTTAGTTTTAATATTTTATATATTAAGCCAGACCATGTCTTTTATTTAGTAGTTAAGTATAAATAATTATTTTTAGTTTACGTATTCTTTTTAAAAGACCTAGGCCTAAATTATCTCTTTTTAGACTAGCTATTAAATATTAGCTATTTTCTTTACTATATAGTTAGCTTCTAAGGCTTGTAACACCTAGTAAGGCTGTTTTTAAATTCTTATAAAAAATTTAAAACCCATTCAAAAGTGTTAGTTTATATTAACCAGGAATAGTAAAATCTTTATAAATTTAGATATAATATTATTAGCTTTAAACTATACTAAGAGGAGCTAGTTTACTTAGTTATTTTATTAATAGTTTATATATATATATATAGAACTTGTTTTATTACGCCGTTAGCTCTTTCTATTTAGCTATTAATTTCTAGGTAGTATATAAAAGATAGTTAGGATTTAATTTATAATTACTTATAAAGTTTATTATAGAAAACAGAAATAAATTATATTTCTTAATTTAATATAATTATTTTTAGGACGCTATAGTCTATTTATATGTACTAATAAAAAAAACTACATTTATAGTAGTTATATTAGTATAAGAAATTAGGTATTAGTATTTTATAAAGTAGTTTACTACAACCATAATATTAATACAGCTTTTAAATTCTAGGAGATTAGTAATAAAGTCTATGAAAATATCCTTCTACTTTTTCTTAAAAATAGGTAGAGGCTTTAACAGGCTGTAATACTTCTTATAAGAAATTTTAAATTTTTAATAAGTATAATAATAGAAAATATATTAGTATATTATTTTAAATATTTAAGACTAGTAGTATTTATGTTATAGGGTTTTAAAAGTCTTTCTATAACTAAAGTAGCTGCTAACAGGGAAATTATATATAATCTAAAAAATTTTAATTTTAAGTTTATTATTATTTAATATTACTAATTAGCTATAGTAATATAACTAACTTTTCTAGTTTTTATATTTACCTAAGGAAAGTTTCTTAGAGCGTTGGATTCTATTCTATTTTAGTAATAGAATTTCCTAAAAAAACTTATTATTAGAGTACTTATTATTAATAATTTGTTAAATAAACTTATCTATTTTAGTTAAGTTTAATTCTAGTGTCTTATTAAACAGTTTAGGGCGGAGAAGTATTTATTATTAGACTTTATAAACTTCTTCTTAAGCTAGAGTGTTTTATATATAGTAAGTAAAAATATTTAGTTTCTTACTCTACTTATTAAGCTAGTATATAATTATGAAGTTAAATTAAAATAAGTATTTAATTTAACAGGCCTATTAGTAGCTTAGCTGTTTTATAATAGTAAAGTACTATAAATTCTTATAGTTACTTAATACTTAAATTAGAAAAGTAATACTTTTTAGTTTAAGTCTTTATTATTTAAAACAGCATATAGTAGCTAATAGCTCTTTATTATAAATTTTATAGTTACTTTTAATAAAGTTTAACTTCTTTAAAAAGTAAGTAATAGATTTTAGTTTATTTAATTTATTTTTCTAAGAAAGTACTCTAGTAGTTATGTAGTCTAAAAAATCAGCTTTCATAATAATTAGTAATTCTAAATTAAAGTGTTAAAAGATTAAAATAATTATAAATATATATTTTAAGAATTCAAATACTATCTAGTAAGCATTATTAAATTTAAATTAAATATTTTTTTTAGTTAGGGCTATAAGCAGAGACGTAATATACAAAAAGTTATTAATAAATTATTAATAGAAATTAGCGAACTTTAAGAATGCTCTTATATCTTTTACATTTTTAAAAAATTTCTAGCTAAAGATATTTTTTATCTTATTTAGATTTATACTAATTCCTTTTATTAAAATTATATACTTAAGATAGGTAACTTATTTTTAATGGAACTTATATTTATTAATATTAAATTAAAGGCTAGCTTTTTTTAGGGCTTTTAGAATTTATCTTATATATTATTTATACTTAAGTAAAGAGTTACTATAAATTAAAATATTATTAAAATAAACTATATAAAATATATTAAAAAAAAGTTAAAAAATATTATTTACATAGTATTAGAACATGCTTAATATGTTAGCTAGTTTAAAAAATATAATAAAATATTTAAATAAGTTATATTAAGTTTAGAAAGTAGTTAATTATTTATCTTCTTTCACCACACGGAGGTAGTTAAAGGCTGAGATAATATTTAACTTTATAAAGTACTTTACCTTACTAAGGTAAAGTAAAGTTTCTTAGATTAATAAAATAAAATAATAGTTTTTAATAGTAATAATATTTAGAGCTTAGTAGTCTATATAGAATTAGAAATCTCTATTAGATTTTCTTATAAAAATAACTAGTATAATTATAGAAAACGTGTTTATTCTAATAAATCTTTTAGCAAAGTAGTCATTAAAATACTTTCTAAAAACTTTTAATTTATTTTAGAATATTCTATAAAGAGGTCTAAATCCAAGTTGCTTTCTTTCTTTAAGGATAATTTTATAGTTATATAGATAATATCTAAGTAGTTTATTAGCATCCTTACGTGAAAATATTCTAAGATTATTATAGTTATCCGCTAGGACCTTAGTAGCTAAATTTGTGTAAGTTTTTAAAGCTAGAGTTTTATTAATATTAGTTATTAAAATAGTAAAGATTTTGTGTTCGTGTTTCTAAACTATTTATATAAAGGGAGCTGTCCTAATTAAGTAAATATTTATACTTAGTTTAAGTTCCTTATAAAATTCTTTTAGTAAAGCCTTTACTAAAAAGTTTTTAAAGCTTTAAGAGAAAGACTTTCTTATAAAATTCTTATTTAATTTAGTGTTAAATTTAGGTGTGTATTTAGATATAAGTTTAGACTCTAAATAAAAAGTCTCTAAAAAATAGTTTACTAAAAAAGTCTTTAGATAGATATCTAATTCTTATAACTAGTAATCTATTTTAGTTAACTAGTAGTTATATTAGAATCAAATAGTTAGTAATAACTTTAGAGAATAGGTTTAAGTATGCTGTATATAAGTAGTATTAAAATAAAAGCCTTTTAATAAAAAATTTACTAGAAAGTTTCTTAGATAGATAGTATATTCTTTTAAGTAGATTAGGAATTAAGATAAGTATAAACAGTAAGCCTAGTAATAGAAAGTGTTAAAAAGCAACTTTTATAAATTATAGTTAAAGTTAACTTTATACTTTTTTATTTATAATTAGTTAAGAATTAATTTATGATTTCTAGTGGCTATCTTAAAGAAACAGATATCTTTAACGTAATTTAAATAATAGAAGGTTATATTAGTAGTATGTAAAATATAACTCTTCTTAAGGTATTTACTATTAAAACTAGTAAAATAAAAACTTTTAAAAGAAATAAAAAATAGAGTTTCTAGATATAAACTAATGGTTTACTAATATAACTTATACTAGTAACTTTAGTATTAATTAAAATAGTAATAGAATAGAAAGAGCTATTTTATTAAATAGTATATAGAATATTTACTTAATAATCTTAAGAATTAGTTATTAGGTAGAAGGTCTATAAATTAATAGAAATCTAGTATTAAAAACGTTTTAGAAAATAACTTAACTTTAGAATAAAGCTTTTAGTAGACTAGCTTAAAAAGTTTAGAAACATTCTTATTTACAGAAAAATTTAAATCTAAAAAGAGAACAGAAATAGGTTAATTATTAGAATTTAAATAGACTTATAGATTAAAGTTCTAGCAGAGAGATAAAGTAGTTTTAAGAAATATAATTATATTTATTATACTTAAAGCATTAACTATTATGCTTTTAGGCTTTTTATTTAGCTAATCTAAAAAAATATAATTAGAGATATTAATTTCTATAATATTAGAGTCTTATTATAATATAAGTTACAGCCTATAGTAGTGTGGCATAAAAAAGTACTAGAAATTATTATTATATAAAGATATTAAGTTAGTATAGTTATTTAATATATTAAGAATTTTAACACCTACTATTATTTAGTAAAGCTCGTTGTTTAATAATCTCCTTAACTATATAATTAGACTAATTTCGTTTAATCTAGTATTAGTAGTTAGTTTATAGAATTTAGTAAAATAAATAGTAAAACTCTTTTACCTTTAGTAGAACAAATTAAGTTTACTTAAAATAGTAAGGTTTTTATTTAGGTTTCTATATATAGCTAGTAAAAAGACAATTAATTACTTTATTATATATATATTCTAATCTATAAAAGAGTCTATAAGTGTTACTAGGTTCTTCTTTAGTCTTAAATATATATACAGAAACTAGAAGTGTTTAGTAAAGTATTAGTTAATATTATTTTCAAGTTTATAGTAAAGTTTTTTAATAAAAATAGATAAATTTTTTTACTTTCTAGTAAACATTGAAGAGTTAAATAGGTAATTAGATTTCGTTATTATTAATAAAGTAATAGGACTTAATATAGAGATTAACTTTACTTATCTAACCATAATTCAAAAAACTTAGAAATAAGTACTAGTTATAATTATAGGTGGGATTAGAATTATAGGACTTAAGTTATTTTTAAATAAACTAATAGCATCTACTAAAGCTTTTTTAATAGTAGTTACTTAAATAATAAAGTAAAAAGAGGTAGATATAGTTTATTCTTAAACTTCTTATAATTCTTTTTAGAAAATGTTAATAGATTTCTATTATTATACTTACTAACGTTTTAGCTATACTTATAATTATTTTAGTACTTTAGTAAATATATTTTACATTATAGTTATTTACTTTTTAAATAACTATATAAGTTCTGTAGTTAGAATAAGAGTATTTAAAGAGTTAGATATTCTACTAATAGTAGTAAAAATATAATATAGTATTATAAGAGTGCTACATGTAATAGGTTAAGAATTTAAAAAAAAGTATTAATTAATTACTATATATAGTACCAAGTAATAATTCAAGACATTACGTAAAGAAAGGAAGAAATAAAATGGGTTATAAATTAAGTATTTAAGCAAGAGCTTATATACTAGTGTAAGACTAATATATAAATATATAATATAATAAAAAAGCTTATAGAGAAAACTTTCTTAGAAAACTTTTATAAGATATTACAGATAGTTACTGTAATATAGTTAATAAAATAAAAAGTTTATAGTTATAAAAAAATCTAACTAATACTTATAAAGTATATTATAAAGTTATATTAAAAAATAACTTAAAAATAAAAAATCTAGTATTATGCTTTTAAATAGTATAAAAAAATATATAGTTTAAAAAAAAATAAAATCTTTAACTTTTTACAAAAATTAATTAAAAAACCTACAAGTAATAATAAATTAAATTATAAAATATAAAAAGTAATAAATATAAATATTTTATAACATAAAAAGTAAATATAAGTAAAAAAAATTAGAATAAATTTAAATAATAAATAAGTTAGTTTTTATAAAGTATATATATAGTTATATACTTAATTTAAAAATTTGTATTACTAACTAAAAATTAGTATATTAATTAAAGTAAATAAAGTAGTTTTAAAAAATACATAAAAGTATTATTATTAAAATAGTAATAAAATCTTAGTATTAAAAAAATAAAATGTTAATAAAAAAATTAATAAGCTATATTAAATACAAGTAATAAAGTTTAAATTTAAAAAGTTTACTAAATATAAAGTAGAATTTTTTTTTAAAAAAAATGTTTTTAAAAAATAAGTTAGTAAAATATAATGTTTAAAGTTAATACTATACAAAAAAAATTTAAAAAGTTTAATTTGTTAAAAACATAATTTAAATTATATAGTAGCTTAAAAAATTAAAAAATTAAAAAATTAAAGTAAAACTTTACTACTATTTAAATTTTAATAGTAAGTTAAAATTCTTTTTAAATTCTTTTAAAAATTAATATAATGTATTTTATAGGTGAGCTACACATATAGGTGAGTTACGCATCTTAAAATTCACTAAAAAATCGAAAATTTCCACCTTCATATCTCAATAACCACTTAATAGTAAATTCTAAAAATCAAAATTTGAGCTTTTCTATATGCATTACAGCATTTCTGAAGGTTGCATGAAAATTAGTTAAGTAGTTTTTAAGATATAGCAATTTAGAAGCGAAAACCATGCCATATTACTATATCTCAAAAACTACTCAACTAATTTTCATGCAACCTTCAGAAATGCTGTAATGTATGTAGAAAAGCTTAAATTTCGATTTTTAGAATTTACTATTAAGTGGTTGTTGAGATATGAAGGTGGAAATTTTCGATTTTTTAGTGAATTTCAAGATACGCAGCTCGCCTATATGCGTAGCTTACTTATAAAATACGTTATATACTTTTTAAAAAGTACTTATTTAACAATAAAATATTAAAAAAAACTATTAGTAAAAAAAAAAATTTTATTAAAAAATTTAAAAAAATTTAAAAAAATTTTTATTAAAAAAAATCCTAGCTTAAAACTTTAGTACATTAAAGTTAGTTATAGAATTTTTTTTTTAATATAAATTAATGCTATTTTACTTTAAGTTTAATAAAAAAATTACCTTTTTATTTTAAAAAATTATTAAAAAATAGTTATTAAAATAATTTAAAAGCATATTATTTAAAAAGTTTTTAAATTTTATTAAAGTTAGTATTAAAATTTATAGCTTTTAGTTTATAAAAATAAATAATTTTAATTAATAAATAACTCTTAGTAAATTAAGAAAGTAATAATATAAAATATAAAGCAATTTCTAACTTTTAATAAGTTTTTAAAAAACTTTATTAGTTGTTTTATTTTTTTATTAATTAATTTTTTTAGAGTACAACTAAATTAAGCTTTTAACTTTTAATTAAAAAATATTATTACTTTTATAATGTTTTTAAAATTTATTTATTTATATACTTTTATATAAAAAAAATTTGGTAGTAGAATTTATTTAAGTTATTATAAATATTTATTAAAAACTCTTTTTTTATTAGTGTACGTTATATATTAATAATATTAACATTAAAAGTTTAAAAATAAATTATAATAATAAGAAACTAAAACTAAAACTTTAAAAATATATACTTAAATATATTTTAAACTTTAATAAAAATTTTATAAAAATTAAATGAAATATATAATTTTTAAAACTAAATTATACTTTTCCTTTTTATTAATAATTATAGTTAAGTATTAAGTATATGTAAAAAGTTACCATTTAAAACATAATCAAATTTAAAAAATTTTTTATAGTTTATTTATAAAAATTATAAAAAAAGTTAAAATATTTATTAAAATTTGTATATATTACTAAATTTAAATTATAAAATATATTTTTATTATTAAACTTTTGTTTAAACCTTTTTATACTATTTTATAATTAGTTTATTTAACTACTTTATATATTTTTATACTACTATTTATTTAACTTGTACATATAAAGTTTATAAAGGGTTTTTTTAAATTTACTGGTTTTATAAATACTTTTTTTTTATTAGTTAAAATAATTTAGAGTATTTGTATTTAAATAAATAAGTATAGATACTTACTACTATATTAACTATAGTTTATAATAATTTTTTTACCTATAAATTAAAATATTTAGTTTAGTTATACTAAGTTTACTAATCTTAATGTATTAAAAAGTAATAATATTATGTTAAAAAAAGCTACTACTACTTACTTAACTAATTAGTTTCTAGTTAATATACTAAAATTAAAGTACTTTACATAATTTAAGTAGTAGTATAAAAAGGTATTTTTAATAGAAACAACTTTACATTTATAGTAAGTATAGTTTTGTTAAAAACTAAATAAAAAGGGAACTTACTTTTCTTACTTTTTTTTTAGTTTTAGTTCTTTTATTCTACTCTAACTTTAAGTACTTTCTTTTTTTTAACTTATTTAGTTACCTAACGGCATTAGTATAAGATCCTTAGTTAAAGTATTAATACTATTTTTTATTCTTATTTATGCTACTTTCTATCTAGCCTTGTTTAATTCTTTTATTATAGAAATTAACGCATTAATATACGCAGCTCACATCTTCCGTAATCTTGGTCTAGGGACTCCCTCTTCGGGTTTAGTGCAGTCCCCGCGCTTATCCATATCGGGCATCGCTCCTTACCCCATCAACCCGCCGCTTTTGACGTCTATAAAGTGCTCGCCCTCCCGTCGCCAGGCTTCCTCCTCATCTCTTTCCCTTGATTACCTTACCCGACCCCGGCGCCTTTGCTGCCAAGCGGCCCACGCCTTTCTACGCCTTGCCTGTCTGCTTCCCCATCTTATCTCCGGTCACCAATCAAAAACTCACTCTCCAGTCAGCCACATACTGCGCGGCTTTCCTAGTTTCCATCTTATTATTCTTTGTACCGTAGCAGGCTGTGATGCTATTAGTGCGACTTCCGTGTGGATCTGACGATCCTGCCATCTTTAGCCAGGTTTAATCCAGACTGCTTTCGACTCTCATTTTTAGAATATCCTCCCTCTACTTAGGTTTGGGTCTTTTTCTAGTATGCTTTTCCGAGGCTCTTCGTATTTGATTTAGCTATCTACGATCCTACCTTTACGCCTCTCTAGCTTTCTTTGTTATGATCTTCCGGCGAGGGTAACCTAATCCGCCATGACGCTGATCTCCCATCCTTCTTGTTCCTACTCCGACAGCCACCGCCGCAGAGCTGAGCTGAGCCAGCCCTGCCCCTGGACTTACGAACCGTGCCAATCATGAAAATGCCTCATCTCCTGACGGGCGAAGAATTATGGCTCCACCCCGAGCAGCATGTGGACCATGGAGAGAGACGAGAGAAGCCAGATTCATTCCTTACCGCTGTCCCCAGGTTCGAAATCCTGCTGTTTCTCTATCAGCTACGCCTCATAATTCGGTCTGACACGTCACATTCTGCGGCTGGTATCCTAACCCTAAACTTGATTGAGTTCAAGCAACGGCTTAATCTAGCTTGCATGAAAAAGGAGGACAGAAACCGGGACAGCGCATTGGGTTGCCCCTTAGCTAGTGGAGGCGCAGCCCTTCAGCTGAGCGTCGAAGACTGCTGTAGCGGGAATGCGTGGTATCGACTCTGCAGCAAGATAGACCAAAATTCATGCGATATAAGGAAGGCTATACCCTCCAACGAGCGATATATCCAATCAAAGAAATGCCTCGTCTTGGTCTCCACCGCCTCCGCCTTGCTGCGCCCTGGTAGATACCATACTAGCAATTGCTCTGCCGACTTCCTCTATAAGATGGGCAGGCATCTTCGGCGCCGGTTGCTCCGAATATGCATATTCTGTCCTAGTGTACGAATCCACAGTGTAAGAGCAATGGGCCTAGGAATCTTATCCTCGTCCTCCTTCGGCATGGCCGTAACGGATCCCTCTAGTCTGTTTTAGCGAAATGGTTGGATTTGCTCCCTTCGCCATCTCCTAGCCCATTTGGTCCACCGGTTCAGATGCCATTGGTAGCTGGAATCGGAATCAATGGATGTCCTGAGCATACATAACCCATCGAGTTCGGGGGTCGACTATCAGTCACCATTTTACACGACGCACCTCTCAAGGAAGGTGCAATAACTAAGGTGGGCAAGCTACAACCCGACGTAGTTTACGCATGATTTCAGGCCGGAGGCACACCCCAACCCCTCACAGAACTGTTATGGGATGGTGGAAAATGGCAGCGAGGGATCTCTCTACCGTATGAGCTTCTTTGTGCCCAGAAAGGACTGCTCCCCCTAGATAGTTCTCTACGGCGGTTAGGAAAACGAGTACAGGTATTTTTTGAGTTCCATTATAAGCAAGTACCCTAAGATAGGATCTTGCTAACCTTGCAACTGCACCTAGGTTGCAGACGGCGAGAACCCTACTAGAAGAGGGTGGAGCAATGCTCACGCATGCGCTTTACATAGCCACTGCGAATAATTGGAGCTGGCATCAGGGAATGATTTACGTCTTGCGGGCATAGATACAGATCCAGCAGCTGAAAATTCAGGCTATGCGGCGGGGGCTGAGTTAGGGAGGTGGATGGAGCGAAGGGCATGAGTATATAAAGTGGCCCACCTTCTCCGTTATAATTTCTCCACCGCCATACAGTCATTGATCGCTCGTACCTACCTACCTCAACCACGCAACTATCAAAATGTATACTACTACCTCCTAACAGCCCCAGCAGGCGACTGTCCATACCCATACGAACACGGCACATCAACTTCCACCAGCCCACAATCACCACTCCGTCAATGTCCCAATTGGAAAAAGCTGGGCAGGCTCGCACCATAGCAATCAGGACGCGACTTTAAAATTCCGCAACTTAGTGCAAGTCGTGGACCTTACAGGCGACGACGAAAGCAATGAACCCTATGCCGGCTACGCCAACTATGCTAAAGATGGGAATAGCAACAATACTAATCATCTTCCATCTCTTGAACAAATCCCATGCAAGGAGAAGTGGAAGGGAGCTCTGAGTAGCAAGTGGAAAATCGACGAGTCTATTCACAACAGCAATCCGGCAACCCGCCTTAGTCCCAAATCACCAAATAACAAGAACAACTATCCAAGCTACTCTCAAAAGCGCCAATTTTGCCGAACCTCAGATCCGACCACACAAGGGGCTAGAAAGGATCCAATTAAGGCTACTAGTACGTATACATCATATTATTATAATACTACTACATTAGTGGTCATATCTAACAGCATACAGAAGGCTCCGCCGCAATAAGTTATAGTCATCATAATAATAGCCGCAGCCAAACAAGAGAGAGCCACATAGAGTCTACACCTGCTGTAGAGGTGCTTGCTAGAATAAACAGCAAACCGGTCCAGAAAACTATGAAGCTAAATCCTCTACCTGTAATAACCGAGCGAGTGCACGGTGAAAGCCTTAACAATAACCCCGTCAACGTAGGCAGCAGTAGACTAGGTAAGAGCCATGATGGGAGATCTTGGCCATCTTTAGTTTCTGTATAACCACCGTGCTTACGACATCCTAGAAAAACGGGTAATCCGAGATGGCCATGATGGCACTAGACGTATTATGGATAGTGGAGTCCATAGCGCTATTCGAATAAACAGCGGGCCTGACACTTGCGATCATTCAGGCAGCGCTGCAAACAGTGCAGAGAATCCCAGCCCCAGGCCCACTAGTGATGTCCATAATCGGGATGAACAAGGCGACTTTAGGAATGGATATGAAGATCATGACATTCGGACTATAGGTAAAGACAGAACCGCTAAAAAGGGGCCTACAAAGTCTTCTGGGGATCTAGCGTGCACTCAACCCTCGCCGTACGACAAGATGGTGAATGAAATACAGAGCGATGATGGAAATGCATGTGAAAGTGTCTGGTCGCCCGGCGAACGCATTTGCAACATCTTCAGTGGGCCCACCAAACTCAACAAGGATGGAGAGAATGGAGAAGCTGAAAAGTTGACTTTGTCCCACAACAATCCCCTTCACGGCCATGCTGATGAACGAGTCACCAACAAGACTTCGAAGGAGAACACGTTTAGCGACGTCTACACAGAAAGCCCTATTGAGGTAGCAAATGATGAAGGAGCCAATTATGAGTTTGAGAAGCGACAAGACCATGAGCTACAACAGAAGCCATCCGCCTTTAAAATGGCCTCTGACACGGATCATCCTCCTGTAACTGTCAGCCTCCCTGGCTTCCTCCCTAAGGAGAATAGGATTATTGGAACGAGAAATGGATATTCTCAAACAGCTAGTCCAAGTAAGCCTAGGATTCTCTAAAACTATTTCCAAAACACTCCTAACATATCTTTCAGAAGATACTGCTTCCGCCGACGTTCCAGCTGCCAAACTTAGTAACGAAATGGACTTTGTAAGCCTCCTATCAAAGGAGCAGCAAGCTCAATATGCCCCCTTCGAGAACAAGGCCTCGCTACGCAATATTAGGACTCCATTTCAGCAGATTCGTCGAACTCAGAAACGCTCCAGGGCCCCTGTCCTACCATCAGCGCGTCCTGATGGCGCTCCTTTAGTGAATTATAAACCAGGCTTACGAGCTAGCTCTTCGAAGGACAACAAGAGGGGTCGAAAACCGGTCGTGCCCATCATTCGTAAGTACCGCTATCCCGACCTAACGTTACGCTCATGCTCACAAATTTAGATGATGGGAGGGAGGTGTGTGTCGGAGACTATGTATTCGTGAGATGCGAAGATGAAGAAGACGATATTCGGCCAACGATAGCAAGAGTGGAGGAAATCTGCCGGGATAGCCAATTGGGTGTGCTATGGACCTATCACCCCTCCAACCCGGAGGTGCCAAAGGGATCTTTCGGGCGCTACGAGATACTACTCACAGATCATTATGATACAATTGAAGTAGAGTGTCCGATGGGATTCGCTAAAGTTGAGGAGAATTGCCAGAACTGCTACGATGTTCTCCATTGGTGTTGGAACAAGCAGTTCAAGATTCTTAAGAAAACAATTATTCCCAATGAACGAGAGACAAAGAAGCGAAGGTTGGGAGGTTAGAGAAGGCGACCGAGACGTAATATTGGTTACCCCCCAACAAAAGGTTCTGCTTGCCCTTGAAGGGTATAAGAATGACTCACCCCTAGGAGCTATGTCTATAGGCACAACGATTCAATTCCTCGCCTTTCCTGTCAAGCTTTTCCCCTAATTCACAATCCATTGCCTTATACTCATCCTACCTCATCGCCTCTCACTCGACTCAAGCACTCTCCAATATGGCTTCGTTCTCCCACTCAGTCACTCCTATTCGAGCAGATGCCCCTTCTCGACTTCTTCCACAGCCTCGCGCCTGCGGCTTCCTCTGCCTAGCCCCTTTCTTATTAGCGCCCCAAGCATCTATGGTCGGCTGCTGTGCTTCTATAGTTTGCTCCTGTTGTTTGGGAAATATACTTTGGAATATTTGGGGGAATTGCTGGAAACCTTCTTTAGTTAGTGAGCTCATAGAGACCCTATGCTATTAACTCTTAACAGATCTATAGCTTCAAAGATCGAGGTACCTTATAACGATGAAGCTTATGATATGCTCATTTCTTGGGTGTGCTCTCGCCCATTTGCGCGTTCGGCATGCGCTTCCCTCGCCGTGGTCAATTTCAAATCATCTACGCGTCCGAATGAACCTGCTAATAAGAAGTTACTGTAATATCCTCTTGCTATATTCGCGCTTACTTCTGGCATAAACGCCACCTGTTCGTATTCGAACACAAAAGAGATCAAGAAGGGCCCGGCTTTACTAGAGAGGAAGCCTGCATATCGTACTTTGGGCGGAATCCATATGCTCTAAGGGAGCTGTTGGATGAGTGCCGCCAGTACTATTTGGGGCTAGCCGATAACAAACTTGTGTCTTTGAGCATAAAGGAAATAGGTGGAAATCTCCCAAGTTGAGGAACAAAAGAGACATGTCAACTGTGATGATGGAATCTAGGATAGTTGATACGTTTTGCACAGCGTTTCCAATTACGTAGCCATGTCGAGGATCAAGCCGATAGGATAATGTACAGCTCATTCCTTTGGCGAGTATCGTTTCATTTACAAGTTTCGATCGTTTGCAAGTAGACTATCTCGTTAGCTTCTCCGTTTACCATAAGTATATTTAGTGGAATGTCTCATTAAAACGTACCAGCTCTGAAGGTTGCTAGATCTTTCAACCACGCCTCTCATATAGGGTAACTAAGGCGTACAAGTTTAGTAAGCACTAAGTTTCAACACAGCCACTCCAGAACAAGCGTCAGCCATATATAGCGATTTATAAAGAGTCAGTTTCATATGGCGAGCCTGAACATCACATATTTCCTCTTATCCCGTACAGTATAGATTAAGACGTAATGCTAAAACTGTAAGCAGGGCGCTACTGCGTTGCTTACTCATCCGCTGTAGAGCTATCTTAGCTTAGTCACTAAAATTCTCACCTCAATCATCACTTTTTACACACACTTGTATAATCACTTCGAGCAAAGTACACACTCTATAATACGTCATACAGGCACCTACGTACAATATAAATATAGTCTTTATGCCCCCCCTTAAACTTACAACTACTTCGTCCTCGTAACTTCTCTCTAGTCCTCGCAACTGCTCGCAAGTCCCTGCTCCCCTAAACTACTCGAAACTCCTTATAACTACTCACAACTACTTATATATACCCTAGTTTACGCCCCGTAAACCGGTACTTTCCCTCCGATCAACAGGTCCTCAAAAGCAGCTAGATCTTCGTCCGTAATCTCCTTTTCCTGGCGCTGTTGAATCTGCCGTCTAATAATTAAAAGTCCCATCTGATTATAGAAGGTCTAATGCTTGTTAACAGTTAAGACTTTAGTTAACCCGTCAACTATTATGTCCGTCGTTGGTGTATACACTACTTCGATCCTTCCCTAATTAACTTCTTGTCTTAGCCAGTAGTTATGTATATCCACGTGACGAAGTTTAGTCTTCAGAACTGCTACCTCTGTAGTTACCAAAACTCGAGGCATAGTTCTTACTAATGGAGAACGAGCACCAGCCATGAACGAATGTAGTATGTGTACAGAGACGAAATTGCATCAGATGGTATCTTGAAGCACTGATCGCAAATTCCCAGTAGGCAAGCCGTTTAAAAGAATTGCCATCAACATTATAGAGCTCTCGTACAAAGCTTATAATGGCCACCGTTACATCCTGTATTCGTATGATATAGTTAGTAAATACAATCGAGTTCTTACACTAGCACATGTAGACAAAGCCACTATTGTTCCAGCCATCAAATCTCTAGCAGCAGGGATAAAGCGCGAATTTGGTATCGACATTATTTGGCTTTGGACTGATGATGAGCAAGGATATGGCAAAACAGGCGACCATGTAAAAGGATAGTGTAAAGAAGAAGGAATCAAGCTGGAACTCAGGTCTCCATATACCCCTAAGCAAAATGGTGCTGCTGAGCGTTCAGGTAAAACGCTAATTCAGCGTGCAAGAGCAATGCAGCTTGAAGCTCAATTGTCAGCCGAATTGGCCCCAGAGATATTCCTTTGTGTAGCCTATCTTCTGAACCGAACGCCCAATGAGCAGCTTGGCTGGCATACACCCTATGAGATAGTCTATAGCAGGCTTCCACCCATGGAACATCTGAGAGTATGGGGATGTAAGGCATATGCTCTGAACAAGAAGATTCCAAAGGAAAAGAAGCTGGATTCTCGAGCGTTTATTGGCTACCCGGCCGGCTACGACTCGACAAACATCTATCGCATCTAGATCCCAGAGAAAGGCGAGGTAATTCGTACAAGAGATGTCATATTCCATGAAAACGACTACCGTGACGCCAATCCACAGACCCTAGACTTACTAGTTAGAGATGCGCTTGAAGACATGATTTAGGTTATTAAACAGCCAATTCCAGCGCCTGAAATGGTTATCAATTATGAAACTAGCCATTACGCCATGAATCTTAACCTGGAAGGAATTGATTTATAAGCTCCAGCACAAAGTACTCCACCGAGCTTTTTGCCAGCCACGCTAATAAAAGACAAAGCAAATTAGCAACTGCCTACCCCAGACACATCTAGAAGACGATTACATGAATTACTATCAAATAATGGCGACACATCTAGCACTTCAGAAGGTCATTCAGTTAGAGGTGAAATGCTAATACAAGAAGCTACTACCAGAGCACCTAAAGAAGAAGAAGAATACATTCCAAATAGGCATAAAAACAATACGCTAAAAAAGGATGAAATCTCTATAACTCTCTCTGATGAGCATGTATTACTAGAAGGATCTTGTCGTACAGGCAAATCAGCACATGCAACCTTCCTAGAATGTCTAAATCTTAAAGACTTAGCCAACTACTATTTAGCCTTTACTACTGGATTGATAAAAGACTTGAAGAGCTACCCGACTGGAAAACTCCATCACAACCAGCTACCACCGCTGCTAAAGAACTGGAAGGAGATGCTATGATATCTTTGCTTAGCTAGCTTCAAGCTTGCTGCTAGAAAGAAAGTTAATTATTATATAATAATAGGAGTGTTTCTTTTAGTTACTAAAAATGAAGCAGGAGATGCAGTAGTTATTCCTATTATCTAGATTTTTACGTACAAATTTGACGTTAACGGATTCTTAATTAAATTTAAGGCTAGGATCTGTGCACGAGGCGACTTGCAGATCACCTATAAAGATACATTTACAGCTACTGTGGCAGCAAGAACGTTCCGAGCTCTTATGGCTATTGCAGCTGTATTCAATCTTGAGATTTAGTAATAGAACACCGTTAATGCCCCCCTGAATGCTAAGCTAATAGAGAAGACTTACTATACGCCGCTACAGGGTTTCGAGTACCTTGATTTGATTCTGCTTCTACTATAAGTGCTGTACAGCCTCAAGTAATTACCATAGCTCTAGTACAATAAGCTTCGTAAAACCCTTCTTGAAATTGGATTAATAGAGGTTTCAGGAGTTAATTGCTTGTTTACTAACGGCAAGCTGATCATATTCTTTTACGTTAATAATATTATAGCTATGTGCACCAAACAGGACCTCTCTGCTTTATAAGAATTTGAAAATGCTTTACTACGACGCTATCAATTACGACAGATGGGAGAACTCAAGTGGTTTCTAAAAATTCGAGTTAATTGAGATTGAAAGGAAAAAAAGCTTTAGCTGTCACAAGTTTCTTTTATTAGTAAGATTTGTAATAAATATAATATTAAGGCACCTGCTGATGGGCACTACCTAAAGCCTCTGCTGCCTAATGAGTCTATTCATGTCTCTGAGCAAAAATACGACGCCCAACGTACATACGCCTACCAGCAGTGAATTAGTTCATTGGCCTATCTAGCCCTTATTAGGAGACCGGACATTGGCCATGACCATGCGCTAATGTCGCGATTTTTGACGAATCCTTCATAAAAGCACCTTGAGCATGCAAATCAAATTTTGAAGTACTTGCTAGGAACAATGTATCATGCAATTCAACTGTCAGCCATGGATTATTCCAGTTTAATGTGGATTGAGGATGAACCTGAGTTTTACGGTGCATCTAACGTAGCCTTTGGTGACGACCCAGCTACCAGGAAGAGCTCTCAAGGCTATTTATTCAAATTGTTTGGTGGAGCTATTGATTGGAAAGCAACTCTGCAGTGCTTAGTCACAAGGTCGACTATAGAAGCCAAATTGTTATTGCTGTCAACGGTCGCAGTGGAACTCCAGTGGTGGAATCAGTTCTTTAGATCTATCAGTTTCAACCCAGAGGTCAAACCCTCGCTGTTTTGTGACAATTGGCAAACAGTGCAGCTGATGCGAAAGGATACTCTAAGGCTTAATACCAAGCTTCGTCACGTGGACATACATCAGCACTGGCTACAACAAGAAGTTCAAGAAGGCAGGATCGACATAAAATGGCTGCCTACAAATTAGATGCCAGCAAATGGGCTTCCAAAGCACCTACCACGACAGAAACGTGAGGTATTTATGCGCCAACTCGGCTTGGTGGACATTCGAAACAGGATATTTGAAAAATGTGAAGCAAAATTGACAAATGATGGCTCAATTTACTAGGATTTTGAGAATGAGCTTGATTGGGGTAAATTGTTACACTCTGTGGTTACTCTCCTTGTTACTCTCATTTTCCTATCCAATTTGCTTGTTTAGGCTTAGCGTCTTTTCTTTGAGCCTCATCATTCATTTACAGCCTATACTATGGCTTGTATAGACTGAGGGGGTGTGTCACTAAGTAACGCCTTGTCTTGTCTCATCACATTTAGGCCTCTCTGTCACATTTAGGCCCTCCCTTATCACATCAGGCCTCCAACACATTAGGCTCTCACTGCGTCTGCTGATTATTTTCTCGTACGAATGATCTCCCTTGCTTGTGTATATAAGATCGAGTCTTCCACTTATTCAATTGATTATGGGTTGCTACATTGATTCCCTGCACCCAGTAACACTATTTGGGGGCAAGGCGACTATTTCAAGTCCTGGATGTTGCTCGCGAGAATTTTGTAGCTATGCTAGAATATAGACCTAACCGATTTTTGGCTTGGTATAAACCGGATTGCGGACCCGAGGCGGGTTGTTCTGTTCATAAATAGCCGAATTTTACTTATGTGTATGTCACATTCGGATGGTGGAGTATTTTATCCTATACGCACGGCATGTTTGCAGCAGATGGAAGAAGCTAAGATAAATTCCT
Organism: Zopfia rhizophila CBS 207.26; assembly: GCA_010093925.1. NCBI lineage: Eukaryota > Fungi > Ascomycota > Dothideomycetes > Zopfiaceae > Zopfia > Zopfia rhizophila. Next base: position 55,815 of record ML994776.1, read on the forward strand.
TGCCTAAGACTAACACCACAAATTCCCGAACTCCCAAGGGGTACTCTACCAGTCATACAAATCCGGCTCTGTCTTCTCTGGCAGCTCATTATCTATTACATGCATCATTTCATCCTTCGTGTGTAATTCAATCTTAAAGGGCCATTTTCGCTGAGAAAGAAGATCCTCCGGCTTCCATGTCAGGTGGACGGTAAAATTAGGCACATCCACAGTCCCAAATAGATCAAAAAGCTTGTGGTGTCTCTGCTCGAGCGTCTGATTTCCCTGATCTTCCTTCCATGGACGTCGCTCCAACTCAGGCATTTGAACATGACGGTGTCCGAGCCAGACTTGTAGCTCTTGTAAGCCTCTCATTCTCTTGAGGCCATGGATGGCATTCTCCCACTCGTCCAGCGAACCATTGGGATGTTTTGTGTCATAAGAGAAGAAAGGACCGCTGCCAGACCAGTCGATTTGCCCAAATGCAATGATCAGGCCCCCTACGCTCGAAAGGCCTTCTGGGGATACACATAATTGGAAATCGTAGAGGTCGAGCGGCATCTCGAATACAAACGTGGTTGAGTAGAGTATTGATAGTCCTTCAAGGTACCTAAGCCGAACATTAGCATCAGCTTAAGAGACTTTCGGCGTGCAGCTTCAAGGTGCACATACAACTGACGACAGCATAGCAGCAGATTCAGCGGCTTCTCTGTTTTCTCTGCCCCAGCCGTGGTTATCCGGTAAGGAAAGCAGTCGGCGTCGCTCTCTTCCGCGGACACGAATATCCCGTTATCGGGGGATCGCCAGCGCTCTATTCTTGTCTGCGACGGCCGGAGGATGTGTTCCCAAATGAGAAGCCGACAGTCCAAGGGTAGAACTTGGAGCAATGAGCTTTGCTGCTGACGGAACGGATCAGCGTGGGGCAACGCGCGGCGGTTTGGTTCGTTCGCAGCTTGGCGTGGCTGCTCTTTAGCGGCAATAGCCTTGGCTATCTCGAATTGATTCATCATCATGGACAAATCGAGCAGGACATGTAAGTGTAGATTTAACCCAAGAGTTATCCTTATATATATATATATATATATAGGAAGTTAGGCCCTACGTAGTGCTTACTACTTACTGCGCCTACCTATCGAGATAACGTCAGCTGAAGTAAGCAGTCCGGCTTAAAGGCCTTAACCCTACTCTCATGGGGAATATTACCTCGTATATAAGCGCTTACTGTACGATACACCAACACCATCCACGTAGGTGAATTATACCCTACCTTTTGAGCTCTATTTACTGACTGAGATGTTTAGGATGCCTGATTGTCGTAAAAGAAAGCGCGACGAATTTTCTACGCCGCCGCCCATCGTCGCAGACCTTAAGAAAGGGCCCTTTAATCACATCGCGACTCCGCAACGCTCTGCAGTACTTGCAGTACTGTATTACTGCTGGAAAGAGGACCTATACTGCCCGCTGAGTAAACTAGAAGAGCATTTTGGTATCCCTACGTCTACGGCATCTGATAAGTCGGGCACCCTAGTTTCTGACACCCCCTGGTTTCCGACACTCCACAAAGTTTCAACTTGGGTTGCGAATGTGTCCACAACTTCGTTAAAAATATTGCTAAAAACATGAAACAACATGTATTTAAAGCATTTTAATCGCTTTCTTCATCTACATTTAAATTATAGTTAATATATTATTGTGTTGGTTGTTGTATCTGTACTAAATATTAAATTAATATCTGCTTCATTTTCTCTTTAGAGCTCCTTCTGCGTTGCGCTTCTTGCCTTATAAACACATTAAAAAAGCTCTTAATTACCTAGTAAAAAAATTACTACAAAGCTCGTAAAATAATTGTTTAGATTAATTATAACTTTACATGTTTCAACAGATTTACTTACTTAATCTTTTTATATAAAGTAATTTTATTATTTTATATAGTAACCTTAATTGCAATATAGTTTAATACTATAGCAGTAAACTAAATATATTATTATATAGCTAGAAAGTTTTTTTTTTTTAGAAAATAGCTTTATAATATTACTACCGCATTTAATATCTTAATATTTTTAGTAATAAGAGGTAGTATTAATAGATATTAGTATATTATAATATAACAAGAATCTAAAGACTTTTTTATGTTATTAAAGTATAGTTTTATTGTTTTCTACTTAAACTACATATACTACTCTTATAAACTATTTTTATGTACTTTTATATAAATTTAAAAAACTTAGTCTTTTTAATTTTAATATATTTATTAAAGCTGTATGGGAACTAAAAAGCTAATAATACACTACTTTTAAACTTAAAAAATAACTAAAATCTAAAAGTTAAAGTATATATAAGGTATAAGCAAAAAAAAAAAAGTAAATATACTTTATTTAAATAATATATAATTATAAATTTATTTAAAGTATAACTACTATAGCTATTAATAATTTATTTAAGCTATAGCTTCTTATTATTAATTACTATAATAATTATATTTTAAATAAATTTAAAATTATATATTATTTAAATAAAGTTTACTTACTTTTTTTTTTTACTTATACTTTTTATATACTTAATTCTTTAGATTTTAGTTATATCTTAAGTTTAAAAATAGTATATTAGTAGTTCTTTAGTAAACATATAGCTCTAATAAATATAACTAAAATTAGAAAGACTAGATTTCTTAAATTTTATATAAAAGTATGTAAAATTAGTCTATAAAAGTAGTATATATAAGCTAAGTTAAAGACAATAAAGTTAAACTCTAAAAGTATAAGTAAATTATTAAGATATAGTGTATTAATAGCTATTAACACTATTTTATAATACTAAGAATATAAAGACATTAAATATAGTAGTAATATTATAAAGCTTTTTAGCTATATAATAATATATTTAGTTTACTACTATAGTGTTAGACTGTATTGTAATTAAGATTATTATAAAAAATAATAAAATTACTTCCTTAAATAAATAACGTTAGGAAAAAAATTAGTAGCATTTTTATAGTATTTAATAGTATTTAGCGGCTATTTATATATTTTGCACACTCTACTTTATAGCTTATAGTCTTAACTTTAAAGCGGTATTAAAGCTACTAAATATAATACTATCTTATAAGATACTACAAAATACGCGATTATATTCTCTAAAGTTTTTATTATTATTTGTGATATTTACATAATTTATTAATTATATACATTTTATAAATTTAATGCTTTGCGTTAGGAAAAAAATTGGTGGCATTTTTATAATATTTTATATAACCTGTTTTATAGTTTATAGTTTTAACTCTAAAGCAGTATTAAGCCGCTAGACGTAATATTATCTTATAAAATACTATAAAATACGCGATTATATTCTCTAAAGCTTTTATTATAGTTTATGATATTTATATAATTTATTAATTATACGCATTTTATAAATTTAACGCTTTCTAGATATACTATATATTTATTTATTATATATATATAGTATGTATACTTCTGTTTATATATTAAGCTAGCTTTAACCTATAATAAGCAGTAATTAACTATAGAAAAACGCAAAAGATATAATACTAGCCTTTTATATTATTAATAAGCTTTATATTAATTACACTTATAATTTACTATATATGTGCACTGTAGTTGACGTATATTATATATTTTAAACTATAGTTTTAAATTAGTAGCTACTACTAATTTACTATATAAAGTAATAAAATAATATATAAGATTTATTTACTTTTTTTTTTTTTACTATTATTTTTTTTAATTTACTTAAAGTACTTCCTATGCCTACTATTTAAACTTATAAATTTTAGTATAATCTATCTATCTTTAGTCCGCACACGGGCTTTTATATTTTCTAAGATATTATTATCTATAATATCTATACCTATAGTATCCTTAATAAGGATATACTATAGAATATTGTTATTAATTACTTTTTTAATTATGTTAGTATTTTAAAAGATTATAAGATACTCCCAGACAGTAATAAGATTATAGCTATAAAATATTAAAATCATATTTTTAGTATACTACAGAAAGAGGACCTCGTACATGGGTTAAAAGAGTTATAAATATAAAAATAATTAAACGTTATTAGAATTCTATTATAATATATTAATTAGCTTATATATAGTCTATACTATAGTACATAGAAATAATAAACTACTATAAGTTATAATAATTAGAGGTGTATATTATTATAAGGTAGTGAAATTAATAAGATGTTTATACTTATATCCTATAGCATAGCTGTAAAGCTGTTATTATACTCTAAATCTATATCTTCTAGGTCTTTTATAGTATCTTTATAAGAATTATTAATTACTTACTAACTAGATTATATTTATTATAGTGTTATGTTTTGTATTTTATTAATCTATTATAAAAGTAGTTTATGTATTTTGTTAGCGCGTTTAGGTTTATAGCTTTTCTATATATTCTATAGTCACTTCCAAGTATCTATAATAGTATTTAGTAGATATAAAAGAAATATTATTAGGCCTTATCTATAATTATTATATTAGTCTTAAACTTTAGAGTTATCTTTATTTTATTTTTATATTCTTTAAGGGTATGCTATATTACTAGGTAGATTAGCTATATTATATTAGATATTATTAGTGCAAAGAGGTCAGCGCTGTTTTTATTAAAGGTAAATAACTTTAAATTAGTATTAAAAAATACACGCTTAACGCAGCGTGTGATAACTAGTAACCTAAAATATATTACTTTATACTAGTTTTTATTAGTTATATTAAAATTAATATATATAATACTAACTGGGCCGCCTAGTGTAAAGCTATTATTTTTAAGTAATTTATTTACTTTTATTATAGTATTAGCCTCTAGCTCTAAACAGTCATAGCTTCTAGTAATAACTTTATATACTATATTCATTAAGGAAGAACAAAACACGCTAAGCTAGTTATATAACTATAATACTAGTTAGTATATTACTACTAAATTTAGCGGTATTATACTTTATGTGTTATCACTTCTAGTATTATATCTAACACTTTACTAGCTATTATATTATAGCTTTTTATAATATCTATTACCTTACTTTATATCCGCATTATTATTATATTTAGGCTGCTGATGTTTGTCTCTAGCTAAGAAAATAAATAAAAGACTTCAGAGAATAAACCTATCATTATCCGTGTAATAAAATGTAATAATGTGATATAATATATTACTATATTAGTAGAGTTTAATATCTTTTTAGTTTATTATTTATAATTCTCTTATAGCAGTCATTCATATGAGTAATGCCTTTATTATTTATAGGATATAAATTTACGTGCTATAGTCTTATTTAGTGTTAATAAACTTTTACTTAATAAGAATAAAATAAAACGCTAAGATAATACTTCTATTAAGGTTAATACTATATTATATTATAAGACATAGTCACGTTAGCTAAATTTATATATTTATACTAGTATAAACTATTATATTAAATATGATATTATTTTCTTCTAGAGCTAGCTCATCTACTATATATACTCTCTTATAATTTTATTATCTAATTTATTTATATATTTTACTAAGTAAAGGAGGCGTTCTTATACTTAGCAGCTAATTTACTAATAATTAAGTCTAGTATTATATTATATATCTATTCTAGAGAATAGATAGTAAGTAACTAAGATAAATTAATAAGGCTAATTAGCTTTTATATAAACGCTGCTATGCTAAAAGGTACTAGACGTTCTATAATCCTACTATTATTATATTTTAGATAATAGTATATTCGACTTTAATATTCCGCGTTAGCTCTATTACTAAAAGTAGTTAGTATACTAGTTTATTAACTATAGATATCTTAAAAGAGCAGCTTTTTAGTTTATATATTATAATCTAAATAGTTTAGCTTACTTTAGTATAGGTTTATTTTAAATAAGTCTCTTTTAAGTAGTATATAAACAGAGTCCGTTTCACAATTAACGTATGTTCTATAACTAGAGTATATAATAATATAAATAATAGAAAGAAATAAGAGAATAGTAAGTGTTAAGTTAATATAACCTACCTAGTTTTTTATAATTATAAGAATTTACTATTAATTAGTGTAATTTCGCGCCACTTATGGGATGTTAGCGTATATTATGGTAATTTATAGTAGTATTAACTACAAATCCTTTTATTACTCTATAGCCTGTAATTACTTTCTTATAAACCTATTAACTTATGTTTTATTTACGTATTTTTAATTAGTAACTTTTTTAAGCTAGCTCTAAAAGTCATTAAATACTTTAAATACTTATATATACTTATTAGATTATTAAATGCGGCTGTAAAAAATACTAATAGGCTCTACCCCACATTACAAATACCTAGTTAAATATAATAGTAAGGGAAATATAATACTATAAAGAGCTTTATTAAGAATTATGATTATATTAAGATTACTATATATAGGTCTAAAGATTATTTACTAAACAAGCCTATAAAGAAGTAAAAGGCTAGATTTAATTGTATATAGTTAATTATATAAAGTTATTAATTCTAGGAGCAGCTTTAGGCTCTTAAAAAGTTTTTAGAGCTATTTTTATAGGTAGTAACTGCCTTTAAGAGCGTATACCCTCACGTAGTATAGATCTTTATATATTTTTAATTCCTACTTAATAAGACTATCTACATCTCTTTATTGCTGTTAGAAAGGATTAAGGATATTATTAGCAAGCACTTTTAAGAGGTTTATAAGCCTATTATAATAATAGTATATATTTATAATCCTTTGGCGCATAAGGAGCGCTATATGTTTATTTCTTAAATAATAAATAATAGAATACAAAACTACCTGCTAGAATAATATAATAGTAATTAAGTAAAGGCCTCTACTGTATAAAGCAACCTTAAAGATCTTTAGACTTAATAAAGGAGATAGGCAAACAACGTTAATTAGTTTTTTTTTAAGAATAAGAAGAATCCTATTAATTAGTGGATAAATTAAGATTATTTTAAGAACTTTAGAGATCTTATTATTTACGTTTTTAGTATTAATCTAATAATAGAAACAGCAGAACGTAATTAGAGCGTATATAAATTTATTTAAAATAAAACTAGAAATTAACTTAGCAATTCTAAGGTTGAGATGCTAGTATATCTATTTATAAACCTTTAAATTAGAAATTAAATTAATAGCAAGAATTCTTAATATTTTAATAATAATAAGGTAAAGAAGGAGAACGTAGAGGTACTTAAAGCTAAAAGTAATAATAATAGAAATCTCTTACAGATTATAAAGAGCATTATAATTACTAAAGGGATTAATAAGATAGCTAAGCTTATAAGTTATAATTAATAATCATCTTTAATATACTAATTAGTATTCAAAATATACGGTATATTATACGTATTCGGTATATTTAAGGGTCTTAGCTAAATATTCTAAATATTTCTAACTCTAATTACTTCCCGTAGGCGATTGTACAGTACTTGTATAGTATATATAGTAGTTTTATCTTCTTATATGGTATATTTATAACCCTAGATTGTAATATAAGATAAGTGTAATTTAGTTAACTTTATATTAATACAGCTAAGCCATACAGGCCTTTAGGAAACAAATATTATATAATATTTTATATAGTAATAATAAATTAGGCTGAAGCTAGCTAATGCTAATATATCTACCTACTTTATTATAAATATATATAGTTTAGAATAAATAATCCGGCAGAGATCTTCTATATTATATTCCGGATTTATTTAATTTATAATCATGATGTGCGTCTTTAAAGCCTATTAAGCTATAAAACTATATTTAGGCGTTTATATTAGCCTAAAAGACCCGCTATACTAAAAGAAGTTAGGGATTATTATTATAGCTAATAGAGACTACCTTATAAGCGCAGCCTTTAGACTCTAATTAGTAAACTCCTTAGCATTCTTTCAGGTGCATAATATATAAACAAAAATATTAAAAGTTACCTTTTTTAAAACGTGATATTAATATATTTTATATACTAAATATACTTAGTTTTAGGCTTAATCGAATGCGCACTTTTGAAATATATAATCTATAGACTTAAATACACGTGTTAGTAGTTGAAATTAAGGTATTTTTAGGCCTTCTATATAATCTCATCAGCCACTAGTGGAGTAGTTGGAGAGGTAATAAAATAGTATAATTTTAGAAACATAAGTTTATTATCAGTTTACTAGTAAATTAAACTCTTAGCTAGTTACTAGCGCTCTTAAGGGCGCTGCCTGCATAAATAATAAGCTAGCTAAAAGATAATTAATAAGTAAAGTATTAGCTACGTAGCTATTTAAGTATAATAAAAGCAAATAAATAACGCTAGTTATAGGAAAGTAGGAGAGTTAATTCAAATCATTAATTAATTAATTTATATATATAATAAGAGCGATGATGAGATTATTAATAGATAAAAAAAAATTAACCTCTAAAAACTTCTAGAATCAATTTTATAAGTGCTTAGTAGTAGGGATTTTTAATTTAGTATAGAATTTTCCATCTATACAATCTCATCAGCCACTAGTGGAGTAGTTGGAGAGATAATAAAATAGTATAATTTTAAAAATATAAGCTTGTTATTAGTTTACTAGTAAATTAAACTCTTAGCTAGTTACCAGCGCCCTTAAGGGTGCTGCTTATATAAGTAATAAACTAACTAAAAAGTAATTAATAAACAAGGCATTAGCTACTCCTATACTAATTATATTTATTTTAGTTTATAAGAGAGGCTGTATAGTCTGTAAGAAATTACCTCTAAAAGCTAAAAAAATACTAGAGATTTGTTTTATAGTACTATTTAAAGGCATTAGAGCCCCAACGGCTAAGAGTCTAGATTTAGTTCTAATTTAAATATTAATTATAGGCGTGCTAGATAGTATTTTTATAAAAGCTATAATTTTTAAAGCTCTTAAAATTTTTCCTGTATTTATAAAGATAGTTCACAAAAAGTTTGAGCACCCTATTATGAGTAAAGGCTTTATTTAAGAGGCAGAAAAGTAGCTAGCTATTCTCCTTTAACTCCTATTACAGAAAAATATTTATATAATAAATTAAATAAGTATTATTAGTAGCTATAGCAATAATAATATTTATACTTATATTATTATAATCTGTTTTACTATATAGTAGGTAGATTATTATATAATCTCTTATAATTAAAAGCGTTATATATCTTCTAGTTAGGCACTTAACTATAAAACGTCTTACATCCTTTAAATCTGATATTTTATAGGTAAATTTACTTATTTATAGAAAGCTTAAAAAGGCTACTATAAATATAGTGTTTAAGTTTTATATATTAATTAGATCTTCTTCTCGCGTAGCACGCTCTAAGAGAATATTAAATAGTATATCTTTTATAATTAAAAGTTTTTTACTTTTAGACTTTATAGAGAAGAGATTTTTAGTACCTTGTATAAATCTCTAGATATAGTCTTTTTTAAAGACGCTTATAGAGAAGCCTAGGTTAACGTATACTAAGTATAGTACTAATAAGTAACTCTAGAGTATAGTTTCTTATACTTAGCCTATAAATAGTGTGTTGCTTCTAAAGGCTTTTTAGACTATTTAGAGTCCTAATATTTCGCAAGTCACTAGCCAAGTTTCTTATTACAAGAGATAATAAAAAGCTTTATAAGATTTAATAGTAGAACTATAGTTTCTTCTTATATCAGGCTTTAGGCCCGCTTATAGTAGCTTAGTATAGTTATATATAAGCGTAATATGCTTTATTAGAGTTATAAACTCTATAGACAGGTTAATTAAAAGAGAAGCTACTAGTTTTAAGTATAGTTAACTACATACCTTTAATTAAGGCGTGAGAGGGCGTTAGTAAGGCTATTATCTTTTATTATTACCCGCTAAATATATAGCTAAATGTCTAATAAAGCTATGGTTATAAGTATTTAATATAGGCTATCTATACTAGCACTCTTTATATAGCCCTTTAATATCCCTATTTTAGCTATTATATTATATATATAGATAATTACTGTAGTATAGGCTTAGTAGAAGGCCTAGTATTTAAATACTAGTTTAATTACACGTATTTTATTAACATTAATATAAATCTTTTATTTATAAGATTTATAAATATATAAGAATGCTTGTGATTATAGTATTATATTAGAAAAACAGGTCTAGTTTCCTTATACTAGGTTACTAATATACTAGAAGCCCCCTATTATAGTGCCTGATGTATTAGTAAATAGGTGTATTATTTAATAGCTCTAGTTATTAATTAAACAGACTCTATTAAAGCAAGAAAGCAGGTTTTTTTACTATAAGATGTTTTTAATTATACTATTTATAAATAAACGAAGGCTTTTTAGCTTAGTAAATATTATAATAAATATCTAAAAGTAATATAAGTACGTTCTACTAAGAGTAACTATAGTACTACAGAATAATAAAAAGCTAGTAAGTTTCTAGACTTATAATAGTATTAATTTCCTAGCGTTTAAAGCCTTTATTACTAGTTATATAATCTTATTAAGTTTCTTTTATAGTAGCCTAGCTATTATTATAATTATATTAATTTCTATACTAAGTGCTTTAACCTAAGTGCCTGCAGTATTTTTAGTGTCGTTTCTTAACAGGCTAAGGGCGTTTATAAGAGAATTATAATTATTATTAATTACTACCAACCTTTCTTCGTTTAGTGTTATAGACGGGTTAAGAATAAGAATAAAGTTATTAAAATAGTGCTCTAAGCAGGTCTAGTATAGCTATAACTATAGTATCTAGTAAAAGCTCTCTATAAAGAGGTTAAATAGTAATAAAACTATACATAAGCTAAATAGTAAATAGTTCTTATAATAGTATTATTCTTACTATAAGAAACTAAGTAGCTAGTGTTGGTATAGCGTAATAGGTATTACGTAAAAAGTATTTTTAAGATTTTTTTTAACTAGCAGCGCTTTATAGTCTGCACGTTAGACATAGCTAAAGACTTTCTTAATACTAGTATAGTATAAATTACTTTACTTAATAGGAATCTAGTTATTAATAGAGTTACTATTAGGATAAAATAAATAGTAGATACGTTACTATCTGCTATTACTCTTAAAAACAAGGCCTAGTAATAAGGCATAAAAAGGATAATTACTATTATATTAGAAGACTTACTATAATTCTAGGTTCTTTTATAGTTATAGTGTAATAACAGTATAGTTCTTATTAGCAGATACTAGATTATCTAATATTACGTATTTTAACTCTTTTATATATCCTAATTAGGCTCTAAACGTTAAAATGTTATTAAGAACTATAGATAAATCATCTAGGTAGTCTTTTAAAATACGTTTTTATACTTCACGTTTTAAAGGTAATAGCAACTATTATAGTAGAGCATAAGTTAAATTAAAAGTGTTAAACTATAATAGTATATTTAGATAAGCTAGTAGTTATAGCTAGCTAGAGTAGTTAAAAATCTCTAAAAGTTACTCTCTTTATATAAGCTACTCTCTTTATATAAGCTGCTCTCTCTATATAAAGTTTTATTTCTTATAATACTTAATTATATTATAACTATTATTATTACAGATTTTATATATATAGCTTTTTTAGTACTAGTCAGCGGAGCAGCCTTTAGCTATATTAAAGTTCTTATAAATAATAGATTTATTATTTAGCTAGGCTACTGCCTTTATGCTTTAAATAAATTTCGTTTTTTTAATTAACTTTACTATTCTTAAGTTAATATAGTAGGCTGTCTATTTATTAGGGACCTTTTATTAGATAGTTAAATCTAGTATTAATATTACAGTTACCTGTTTATACTATACTAATATAAATTATAGAATAGATAACTAATTATAAACGTAGGAGTACTGGATAACTCTAGCTATAAAATATAATATAACTAAAAGAACTAATAAGTATTTAGTATTAAAAAAAAAGCTTATAATATAAGTATAGTTTATAAAATACTTAATTCAAACTAGGTTATTATCTCTAAAGTCTTTAATTAATTTATAAATATATTTAACTGTTAGTTAGCGTGTTACTAAATTAAACTCTGCTATCTAGCTATTTTCTTAAAGCCTTATACTAATGTTATTACAGAAGTAAGTAAAATTCTCTATCTTAAATTTATACTAGAGAATAAAATAAATCTCTTTAAGACTAATATTAGAGACTTATTATATAATCTCTAGTACTTATAAAGAAAAGCGCTCACCTATCAGTTTATTATTACCTTTACTAGGTATAGAGTTATTTATATGATATAAGGCGTAAATTTTCTTATCTATTTTTTCCTCTACCTTTTACCTCATCTGCTGCTAGTATTCTAGCTCTTTAATCTAATTCTATATTTATAGTTTAGCTAGTTACTATACTGCAGAGGTAATAGATATAGTAGAGCTAAAGTTACTATCTAGTTAAGTATTAATAATAATAGTTTAGGAGCACGTCTGGCGGCCACGTGTTAAGTTAATTATTATAAGTAAATAAATAGAAAGTTTAATTCAAATCATTAGTCAATTAATTTGTGTATGTAATAAGAGTAATAATGAGATTATTAATAAATAAAAAAAAATTAACCTCTAAGAACTTCTAGAATTAATTTTATGAGTGCTTAGTAGTAGGGATTTCTAATTTAGTATAGAACCCTCTATAAATTAAGTAACCTTATAAGGGTGGTTTGTATTATGTATAGAGATAATTCTTAACTTCTTTCTATTATATCTTACTAAATACCTTATTAGTAGTCTTATGTGCTTTTAATTCTAGTTTTTTAGCTAAAGCTACACATAAACTTTATATTACTAATTTTATTCTTTCTATAGATTTCATTCGTTGCGTGACCTTTTTTTTCTTCTATTAGAAATATTATAATATAACTATTATTAATAATTCTCGTTATAGTAACTAATTAGCAGATATGAGAAATATTACTATAATTTATATCCTTACTATTCTATTCTTCTTCATTTAGTTTAAGGAATAGTTATGATACGGGTAATATAGAAATTTAAGCTATTTAAAATAGGCTATTACTTAAGGCTGTTTTTAGTAATATTAATTAACTTTACTTAGAAGTTAAAGTAAAAGTTTTTTATTAATTAAGTTTAGAAAATAATTATACAGCCACGCTCTAAAGACTAAAGGTATTATTTATTAGTAGTCTTTATATAGCAGGCACTGCATTAGTACCCTTTAGTATAATTATTAATTAAATAAGTAAATATAAATTAGTAGCTATATTCTATACATATCTATTTATATTTTTTATTATAAGATTAGTAATTACTCAAAATCATTTTCCCCCCTTCTTTAAAAAAAAAAAAGAGGTATTAGCCTTGAGTTTCTGGTTATAACTATTTTACTTATCTATTTCCGTTAATAGCGAGCTTAAATCTAGTGAATTCTTATTTAGTTAAATTTTCTATAAGTAATTTACCTACTAACGCTCCCCAATCTACTAAGGTTCTAGTAAAGAGTATAATAGTAAGTAGTTTTTTAGTATATCCTACTTTAAATAATTCCCCTCTAGTAAGGCTTATTAGAGAAAGAATTTCTTTATAAAATAATACTACAGCGCTCTAGGCCTTTAGTGCGCTTTTTAATAACCTAAAAATATTTACTAAAAAGCTAGACTAAAAATCGTGGACTAATTAGCTTATACAGGCTGTCCGTAACGGGGATAATAGAAAGATTAATAATCTTCTAAGAATAAAAGAACATATAATTTAAGAACCTAAGCTAAAGGAAAACGTAACCTTTAGAGTTAATAAATTTATTAAGACTTTAACTATAGCTATATTTAATAATCAAGTAGCGTTAGCTAAATTACTTATTAAAGCTAAAGAAATTAACTTAAGGTATTAATATAGGAGAGGGAAGTAAACAGCTCTATATAAAATAATCACCTATAAAAATAAGAAAATAGTTAAAAAGCTTCTCCGGTATTCTAATTATAATAAGTTTATTAATATTTAGGATAATCTAGGCAGAACTATGCTTTATAAAGCTATATATAGAGATTATAATAATATTATAAAGAGCCTATTAAGTAATGGTACGGATGTAAATATAGTAAATAAATTCTTTATAATACTACTATATATAGCTATCTAAAATAACTAGAATAAGAATTTAGTATTAATAATTCAAATTTTACTCAATAAATATAGCGTGGAGGTTAATATGAAGAATAAATTTAATAAAATCTAACTCTAATAGTGATTCCAAATAACCTAGAGCCTAGTATAACTTTAAAGATACTTTTAGAGCTACTATAAGGGCAGAATATAATAAGCTAGTGTTAACTAAAACTTATAAAATAATTTACCTCTTTATAAAGCAGCTAGAAGAGGTAATAAAAATTTAATAAAATTACTTCTTAATTATAGAGCAGATTTAGATGTTTATAATATAAATAGAAAGTCACTAAAAGACCTTATCTCTCTAAAGAAATAGAAGTAACGTAAATCTGAAATTAGCTAGATTTTTAACAAACCTTAAAAAGCCCTACGTAAGAGATATAAGGCTATAATCCTAAAGAGCTGCTTATAGTATCCTAACTCTCTATCATCTATTTACTAAGGATTTCTAGTGAATATTAGATTTTACTAGTAGGGACAATCTTAGCTAATATTAACCTTAGTATATTACTTTATTTATAAGGATAATAGAAAGATATTTAATAAGCTCTAGAAGCAGTTTAAGCAGCATGTCTAAAAATAATTAAAAAAAGAGTAAGTTACTTAAAAGGGAATAGGTTAAGAGCAAATAACAAGAAATAATAAACACACTAATATTTAGAATTAAAATATTTAGAAGTGGATTTACTTTTCTGTAAATAATATAAGTTCTCTTTAGCCACTAAAATTAATAGCAAAGAGGCTAATAGGTAATTAGAGATAACTTAAGTTAAAATAATATACTTATATAATTACAGCTTTCCGAAATATTTTATTTAAATAAGTTTCCAGGATTTTGTCTGGTACATGATTTGTAACTATAAGAAGCTATAAAAGTCACAAATCTAGAAGTTCTTAACTTATAATATTTAAGAGAAAAAGAAGATAAACGCTCTAGGTTATATACGTATGCTGTATATATATATCTAAATATATATCTCTTATTACTCCTAAATTAATTAACTAATTACCCGTTAGGCTGAGGATTTATGGATGGATAATAAAACTAAAGATAATTAGAGATAGTATAACTTTAAAATAGATATAACAAATTCTTAGACAACCTCTTAAGTAAAGAGGAATAATATAGTAGGTAATTAAAGAGTAGATAAAAGTAGACCTAAAAGTCTCCCTAATAATAATCAGAAGTAGTCTAGTCCTAATATAGATATAAAAGATTCTGAGAAGTTTACCTAAGCTAAGAGGAGAAAGCTTTTTATAATAATATATTTAATTTTTATTTATTTAGCGTAAAGTATACTAACGTGTGGAAGATTTTATATTTTAACTTTAAAATTAAGCTATATCTCATGCGACATAAGGGACTCTAGAAAGGGCTAAATATCTAGTTAGAGAAAATAACAAGTCTTAAGAAATACTACGCACTATATAGGGGACTAATTAGTTTATAAGTCCTTAAGATTCTAAATTAATCTTATTATAATCTTTTTAGTCTAGATTAAATAACGAAGCGAGATAATAACCAGATGGTTTATAAATAGCTTATTAAATAAGAGATAATAAGATAGAGAAGTGACAAAATCCTAGAAAAAAGTTTTAAAGATTAGATATAGTTTTAAAGTTAGGGGGAATAGTTAAATAGCGGAATAAACTTAAATAAGTTATAGAACTTTAAGTAGTATCTAAGATACTATAATATAATTTTCTTTAAGTTTCTAAACTTATCTTTAGTATAAGTAAGTCTTTACTTAATTTACTTAGCTAGAAGTTTTAATATACGCTATTACTTTTCTTAAATCATGATAGTTGACATACATAATAACTAGAGAAGCTAGAAGTTTAGAGCTAGATTTAGATACTAAGATAGCTAGAAAAAATATTCTAGAGAATAACTAGCCTTCTTTAATTCCTTCTACTACTCTAGATATATAACACTAAGATTAAATTTCGCTACCTAAAAGAAATAACTTAGAACCGGCGGGATTTTTTAGAGCTATATTATTAGCTAAAACTAGAGCTATAATAGCTACTTATAGTAAAGTTATATTACTAACTAATAATAAAGCTATTCTAATTAGATAATAAGAAAATATAAAAGTATTAAGCACTAAGTATTAGCCTAGGTTATTAATAGTACACTAGCTTTAGCTTTAGTAATTAGATGAAAATTAGTTAATTAATCCCTTTAGAAGTTCTTAGCGTTTTATAACTAAGTTAACTTTAGATACTATAATTACTTTCTATTCTAATAGATACCACGTTAGGGCTAAGGACACTTTCCTAGATATAATATAATAAAGCGGTATTAAATTATTTCTACAGCTAAAAGACCTTATTATATATATTCTACTAAAGTATGTTACATTCCCAGATAAATTTCAAGACGCGGGATTAGAAAACCATATTCTAAATATATTTAATAGTATAATTACTTACTAGGTAAGGTTTTGTGTTACTACTTATTTAGAAAAAATATCTCTAGTTATATTAATCTAAGCCTTTAAGCTATTCTACCCCTTTCCTTTCTAGCCTTTTTTTTTTAGTTTCATACTTTTTATTTTAGCATTCTGTGATGATTTGTTGTAGCTAACTATTTAATTTTTTTACAACAGGCTGACTAGGAGGTCATATGTTTTAAAATATTTACTAGTATAATAAAAGATTAAGAGAATAGAAAAGATATTAATTAGAAAAAGCTAAAGGCCTTAAAGTTAATCACTAAAGAAATAAACCTAATATATAAGATTAAGGATATCTGTGACGAACTTTATCTTATTTGGTAAGTATTTAAGAGCTAAGCTGCTATTATTAAAAGATTCTCCAAACTATTCTAGCAGAATCTTAATAATAATAGTATATAATATAAGGCTGAATTCTTAGAGGACTGTGCTATTAAGGGCTTAATTATACATATTAAAAAATTAAATAAAGCTGTAAAAAGGACTTTTAAAGGAGTAAAATAAATCCCTTTCTCTTTTTTATATTTATTAGTAATAGATACTAATTACTCTGCCAGCTCGATTATTTTATATAGATAAAATAGGCCTAAAGCGCTTTTAATAAAGTAGAAGCTATAAAATTACTTAATTACTATATAATACTATTTATTATAGTTACCATTATCTTTATATGTTTAGCTTTGAGATTATGCGGAAGTTATTTTACTAAGTTAGAATATAAACTCTAATTTCGTTTATAAGTAGTCTTTTCGCTGTGTTAGTTAATTAATTCCTATATAACATATTAAACTCTATAAGCTATAACTTAAGATAGCTTACTAGGTGAATATGTACGTACCACGAAATTTCCCTTTTCTTACAGTATAAACTCATGTTTACTAACATACTAATAGTTACTAGAGAATTAACTTATTTTTTCGTGATTAGCTTAGCGTTTGGATTCTTACTACCTAGAGAAGATTACTGAAAGTTTATTCCACTATTTTTCCGTCATCGTAAACCGCCGGGGTCTGCTAGGTATGAAGATAAATAGACTACGTCTTAGCTCCCGTCCACACGCTTAAGTCTAGACTATATATAACTATATAGATTATATCAGGTAAGTAAAGGCAGAGACGTTTATAACTAGTTATAGTTATATTATATAAATTAGTTATAACTAAAACTAGTCTTTAGAAAACTATAACTAATAAACCTGTAGTTATATTACATTAGTTACGTAGTTATATAAATTAAGGGTTATTTTTTAACGCTGAAACTCACCTTTAATATAAAAGATTATAGAATTACTAGATAATTATTAGATGCGCTTAAGATGCACTTGAGATGCGCCTATCTACTCACATTTAATATCTAGAAACGTACTAATATTAAAAAGGCCTAGTTCCTACCTTTTTTATGCCTATATACGCTTTACTTAGTTTTTTAGTATCCTATAACTCTATAAAGATATATTTTATGTATATTTCGCTTATATCTCACTGTTCTTACGCGCTTTATATACTAAATTTCTATTAGTTTTTATTAAAGCCTTATTATAGAGAACTCTTAAAGGGAGACTAGAAGCTAAAAAATATCTTATAATAAAGCTACTAATAATATTTAACTCTTACTAACTTTAATTTACGTAATTTTAATGACGTTACTCTTGCTAGAAATAGCTCTTATTACTTTATTAATATATTCTAGTAGAAGTGTTTAAAACTGTATAAAGATATTAAACTCTAAAGTTATATACTTAATAAGTCTTTAAATAGATAGCTAGTATGTAGTAACTTAAATTAAGAGCTTTTCTATTATAAGTAATATAGAAAAATCTACTCTAGTATATTAATATTCTAATTTTACTTAAAATTAAAATATGAAGTTACTATTACTTTGTTAGTTAAAATTAAAGTAGAAAAGAAAGTAAATTAACTTACTATAAGCTTTAAACTATAGTAGTAAGGTGCTAATAATTTCTTAAATACTTAAAACACTAACGTTTTTTATAACTCTATTAATAAAGCTAACTAGCTAAATATTCTTATTTTAATAATAATTAATTATAACCTCTTTTTATTAATTATAGAATAGTTTAAGTTTTATTTTTTAATAAAGAGTTTAATCTCTATTCTTGTTAAACAAATTAGCTTAATAAAAAGTTTTTAAAGTTTAATAAAAAAGCTTATAAAAAAATATATAAAGTATTTAAAAAAGTAATTAAATAAAAGCTTACTAAATTTTTATTAAAAATCTACTTTACTATAACTATTTAATTATTACTAAATAATAGCTATTACTAAGTAATTATAGTATTTTTTGTTAATAAAATAGAAAAAGGATAAAAAAACTATATTAGTTTTTTAAAAATATAAATAAAGCTATAAAGCTAAAAAGTAAATAAAAAATCTAATATTAGTAAGAAAAAATAGGCTATTTTATAGATACATTTTTAAATTAAAATTATATTAAGTAACTTACTTTTTTTTATATATAAAAAGTAACTATAAGTTAAATAATAAAATTTACTATGTTTTTATAAAAAAATTACTTTTTAAAATACTTAGTAGTACTATATTTATTGTATAATTTATATACTTAATTTAGTTTATTAAATAGTTTTATTTATAAAAAAAAAATAAAGCTAACTATTTAAATTATAAAAAGTTTTATTAAAATAAAGAATATTATAAAATATACTTAAAAAGTAAATATAAGTAAAATAATGTATACTAAGTTAAATAAAAAAATACTAGGTATTTTTAGAAAAATTTATAATATTAGTATTTAATTTTAGTACTTATTATTTTAATATTAAAAAGTTATTAAACCTACTATATATATACTTTTTATAATAATAATATATGTTAAAACTTTTAGTTAATAATATTAGAAATAATAATTAAGTTAAAAAGTTATATTTAAGTTTTAATTAAAAAAAACTAAAATAAAATGTGCTAAAACTTTATTAATTATAATAAATAAAATACTTTAATTAAAACTAGTAATATTTTAAAGTATTTTTATGATATAATTAATGTTTTAGAAAGAAATTATACATTTTTTTAATCAAGTACTAAAACTAATAAATTTTTTAATTAACTATATTAAGAAGAATTAAAATAAAAATAAAAGTAATAAAATCTTTTTTATATTACTACTTATAATATAGTTTGTATTTAATAAGTATTATAAACTTATTAATAAAATACCTATATATAGTTATACTTCTACTAAATTTATGTTACTAAAAAGTATATTTTACTACTAAGTAAAAAGCTATTAAGTAAACTTACTTTAAAATAATTAATAAAATAATTAACGTTATAATTAACGTTATATAGTAATTATAAATAAAAAAGCATAAATATATAACTGTTTTTAAAAATATAGCTAATTTAATTAACTTAAAAATAATTAGTAATGTTTTATATAAGTATTATTTTAAAAAAAAAGCTTAAAAAAGTTTTAGTATTAAATAAGTTTAATAAGTACATTAAAGTAAAATTAATACTCTTTTTTTAAATAATAAAGCTAATATTATTTTTTTATAACTACATTTTTTTTTCTAATTTTACTAGCTTTATATTAAATTAGTAGCTTAATTTAATTTAATAAAGTAATCTTTTTTTATTTCTTTTATTACTAAGTATAGTAAAGCTTTTTTTATTTAAATAAAAAGAGGTTTTTATTCTAAACTTTACTAAAATAGTACTAAAAATTCCTATCTTTTAGTTAGTTAAAAAAACTAATGTTATGTAATTAAGCTCTAGTTATTTCGCGCTAAAAGCATACTAAAGTTACTAATAATTCTTATATAAATAATACTTTAATAAGTTAATTAATATCTTTTTTATATAACTTTTTTTATGCTTATTATATTTGCTAGTATATTTATTATTTTTTATTAATAGATTTGTTTTCGTTTTATAACTAGTATGGTAACCCTAAAAATACTGCTACTAATAAAATAAACTATAGTACTTAAAAAACTAAATACTTATACTATAGATATATTAATATACTATATATATATTTACTTATATTTATTTTCTTAATAACTCTATAGCTAATTAGTTATATAGTATAAGTATAAAGCTATATTATTTCTATCTTTTACTTCTTACTATTTTATATCTTTACTATAAGTAATTATGTTTATATAATACTTTTTGTTAAGAGTAGTTATATTTATATAATATTTTACACTTATAGCTCTACCTTCTATACTATAAAGTTTTTTAATTATATTATATAGTTTTTTTATTTCTCTAATAGTGGCGCAGTCGTCTCTATTATTTACTAAATATATTAGATAATAATAATACTATAGTTTAAGCTAATATTTATTATGTTTAAACTAAAGTTTAAAGACAACACTATACTAATTATTAGGTAGATAATTAAGTTTCATTTATACTATCTATTTTATTCGTAATAAGGTGCTAAAAGGGGTTAAATAAGTCTTCTTAATTAACTACTTTATTTTAAGATACTAAGTTAAATTAGTCTTTATATTCTACATTTATATTTTAAGATATTAAGTTAAATTAGTTTTTATAGTTTATATTTATGTTTTAGGATACTTTATTTAATGGGCTCTTTTTTTCTACTTTACTTATACTCTTTAATATAAGTCTATTTTATAATCTGCCGTTATTTAACTTTTTTATAGATTTTTTAAGTAATACTTTTTTAAATAATCTTTATTTTAGCTTTATAGATTAATAACTAATTAAAAAGTTTTACACCTACTTTAATAAGCCTGTAATAGAGACTTATAGTACTTATAATAAATACTATTTTAATATAAAGCTTATAAATAGAAAGTGCTTTATTTATTATAAAAATTAAATTAAATTCTTAACACTTAAAGATAGCACTTAAGATTCTAATTTTATACTCTTATTTAATTATAATAATAAGATAGACTTTAGCTTGTAACCTAAAAAGCTTTTAAAACTTTTCTTTATAAAAAAGATATTAATTACTTAAGTGTATATTTTTATAGAAGTTTACTAACATTAAAATACCTAATATAAATATACAAGGTATATTTACTACTTTTTATGTAATATTAGGAAGATTTTTACTTTATTATTTTTTTTCTCTTAAGACCTTAATATTATACTTTTTAAGTTACTTTATTCTTTTAGTAATAATTATAAGTATGTTAACTAATAGTTTTAAAATAACTACTATATACAGTATTAAGCTGTTTAGTATTAGCTATACTTTTTATAATAGAATTATAATAACTATAGAAATATTATTATTAATAATAAAGCCTTAAGTACTCTTTCTAATAATAATTACATAAACTATAATTTATCTACTATTAAAGTAAATAAATTATTTCTTAAGTCTATTTAATAAAAATAGTTTATAAATACTACGTAAGGAAGTCCTGTTTATAACTAAGTAACTATAAATTTAAATACTAATATAGAAATATTTTACAAAAATAATAGTAAAAACAACAGTAAGAATAATAGTAAAAATAATAATAAAAATAATAGTAAAGATAATTCTGTTTTCTAAGTTACTATAGTCCTAAACCTAGTTTCTAATATATAGAAGTTAAAAGTTCTATAGTGTTAAATTACAGCTTAAGTTTTATTATTTATAGTATCTATTTAATATACTTCTTTATTAGAGTTTAACTGTAGTAAGGTATTACTAAATAGGACTTTTTAATATACTTTTTTATAAATACAAAAAAGTTTATAATACTTTACTAATAATATATTAACTATAAGTTTTATATTAAATATATATTATTATATAAGAATAGCTGTATAGCGTAATATTTATACTTTTATTATATAGCATTTAATACAATTATACAAAAGTAAATAAATATAAAGTCTAATTTTTTTATATTAAGAATATCTAATAATAAAGGAATTTCTATTAATAAGCTTTAAAATACTTTTAAGAATAATAGTATCTAGTTTATTATTATACTAAACTTAGTTATGTGTTTTACTAAAACCTTTTGTAGAACACGCCCTTTTTAGGTAAATAAAAGTAAGAATCTTAAAGCTATAATATATAATTCTATTTTACTATTTACTAGAACTAATATTAAGACTAATATTAGAACTAATACTAGAACTAAAACTAAAACTAAAACTAGAACTAATACTAAAACTAATACTTTACTAAATATAGTAACTAAAAAGTTTAAGCTTATTTATTATTTTTTCTACAGCTAATTACTATTAGAATAATCTAATATAATATTTCTTTTAATATAATAAGTAAAAAAATGCTACTCTTGTTACTAGAATTAAAATTATACATAATAATATTTAGAATAATTCCTATATTATTGCTTATTACTTTTACTATTATGTTTAAGCTTTTAAGAATAAGGTACTTACCCCTAAGTTTAGTATTATTAATAATTAAAATTATTTTAAATAGTAGAGTTATGGTAGTACTTATAATTATAGTATATATTACTATAAAAATACACTAGATCCTGATAAGGAGTTTTTTAATAAAAATAATTACAAAGCTTTAGCTAAATTTACTAAGTTTTAGAAAATATATATTTTTATTATATATTCTTAACTTTAGCTATAAAGTATTATTAATAAAGAATTACTTTTTTTACTTGCCTATTTTAATATAACTTAGGACTTTAAGTAATTATTCTTAAAAATAGAAAATTAAATAAAATAATTTTGATTAGAGTTATATAGCTTTATTTTCTAGGTCTAATAAATACTATCTTTAAACCTATTAATATTAGTAACTAATATTAAGACTAATATCTTATCTACTTATAGTTTTTTAATAGCTTTAGTTTTTACTTTCTACTTTAGATTTTTAGTTATAGTCTTTTTATTCTTCTCTTTAGCAGCATTAATTTTAGCTATATAATTCTTTATATATTTTATTTAATATTTTAAGATAAATTTATTTATTACGTTCTTATTACGTGCTAATGCTAGCTTTTTATTTTCTAAATTATTATACTTATTCCTCTCTTTAGTAGTATGTGTATTATTTAAATATTTATTATTATTATTTTTTATATTTATTTAGTAATATCATAGAAGTAGATTTTATAGTACTTTTTAAAAGCATAATAAATAGCTAGTAAATAAAATATTACTAAAATATAGTATTAGTTTAGGTATTAGTTTACGTAAAGTATAAACTTACAAAGATTATTTTAACAAAGTTAGTAAGTTAGTATTAGTAAGATAGTAAAATAAAATTAAATAAATAAGTAATTTATATACTAAATAGCTAATTACATATTTATACTTTACTAAAAAATTTCTTTTACTTACTTTTATCTTTATTTTTACGTATTTTTAATTCTAATATATAATAAATTTTAACGCTTACTTTATTACTTACATTTATTATTAATTATTTTACTTTAACTAATTTTTGTTTAATATTTTAATTATAGCTAGTATAAAGTAAGTTACACCTACTAGTTTTAATAAGCTTTATAAAGATTTTCTAGATATAAAATAAATTACATCTACTAGCTCTAGTAAGCTTTATAAAAATCTTTTTAATATAAAGTAAACTATATTTACTAGTTTTAATAAATTTTATAAAAATTCTTTTAGTAAAGTACATAAGACTATTACATCTATAAATTAGTTTTTAGTATTAGTTTTAATATTAGTTAATTATAACTAATATTTTATTTATATTATAGATTATTAACTTACTAATATAAAGTTAAACTAGTAACTAGTTGTTTAATTAATTATATAACGTTAATTAGTTCCCTTACGTTTGGATTAGATAGCTTATTAGACTTAATAAAAAAATAGTTAAACTCAGTTAAGATAGGAAGAAATAATATAGTAAGTTAAAATTTAATAGAATAATATTAAACTATATCACTTAAAGTATAAATCTTAATTTTAGAATAACTATAAAGAATTTAAAATATCTCTAAGTTATTTTATGTCCTATATTTATAGAAAATCCTCCGTAAGTATATTATATACTAATTAGAAGTATATTAAATACTATTAGAGAAAATAAAGAAATATAAGTTTATACCTAGTCTTATTTTTATTATTAGTACTTATTTTTTTTATATCTTGCTGTAGTAGGTCGTTTAATTTACTTACTTATTTAAGTACTATTTCTAATAGAACTTAAACTTACTTAAAAGTAGTCCTATTTATAGATTCTATTTTCTCTAGTTTATTTTTATTTATTAGTAATTTTTATATATTTTTTTATACTTTTTTTTCTACAACAGCGTCTCTTTAGCTGCGTTTTTTTTTATTATAGTTTATAATATTATCCCCTTCCTCTAAGCCTTTAACCTGAAGGTTATTCTGTTTTTTTTATAGATAATATAAAGGCAGCTAGTTCTTTATATAAAAGCTAAAATTATAAGAACTTTTTATATTTTTTTTATCCTTCTAATTTCCTAAGAATGACTTAAGTAGAATTATTTTTAAAATAAGTTTACTATTTAGCTTAAAAGGTTTTAAGGAATAACTATTACATGCTATTCTTATATTTCTGTTATTATAATAATAACTATTATTACCTAGTAAATCTAGCTTCTAAGTAGTACTCTAAATATATTAATTAAAATATAAAGTATAATCTTATCATATTATAATCTAAGTAGGATTAGTTAGATTATAATAAAAAGAAATTACACTATTAGCTTAAGAAAGTCTAGAATAATTTATTAGCTTATTATTAGTAAGAAAAAGAACTTTAAGCCTATAAAAGATAAATTTATTATTAGTTAGCTTAAATAAATTCTTAAAAGAAGAAAATATTCCAGCATAAGCTTACCTTAATTAATAAGGTTTATATAATAAAAAAGAAAGAGTAAAATTATTAGAATTAATTTAATATACTATTATCTATAGCGTCTGATATCGCTTCGCTTTTTTTTTTAAGTTTTAAATAAAATATTCTTTATTCTCTTTATTTATTAGATATGGCTTTAGAGTAAGCGTTTACTACTTTTTCTAATAATATTAATTAATTAGCTTTAAACTATTTTTTAAATTTCTAACTAGCTCTCACGTATTGTCTTTAGGTCTATAGTTCTTTTATTTAACTAAATACTTTTACTAATATCTAAACTATTAGTAGTCTAGAATTTATTAGACTTTATACTTAGTTATATCTTTTTT
>ML994777.1:0-56415 GCA_010093925.1 Zopfia rhizophila CBS 207.26
ATCCGAGCCGTTCCAGCTCACCGGCAAGAACCCGATCCAGCACACGCCGGGTGCCTGCGAGAGCCACGACCGCCTGTTCGAGTATGCCGGAGGCCACCTGGGCTTCTACGGCTTCCTGCGCGTCGCCAACGCGCGCATTTCCCGGCGCCTTGGGATCGGGCTGGCGGATCTGCCGGACCGGCTCTGGCGGGATGACTACGACGACGAGGCGCACCCTTCCGAAGCCGCCGACGAGGCGATCGAGGAAGAAGCGGGCGAATAGGAGAGGACGGAGCGCTGCCGCATCCGTCCCCCGGCGGCAAGGGTGCGTCGCTGCGCTCCCTCGCTCCGCTCGCCCTTGACCCCGGCGGCCCGGAACGCGGCGGCTGGGGAGGGTCGAGGGGAAAGCCACTGGCAAGGCCGGGGCCACCTCGGCATCCCGAATCCCTGGTGGGAGTTGAGCAATATGGACACCCTGGTTGAGCGCGCCCTGCGCTCGGCAGCCGAGGATCTCGGCCTTTCGCCCGATGGATGGAGCCGGATCCGGCGCGATTCCGGCACGAGCCAGACCTTCCGGCACACCGCCCGCCCCGCCCTGGTGGTCGAGGTGAGCATGGATGGACCCGGATGGAGCTGGACGGCCAGCCTGGCGAAGTCGCATCGCCAGCCCGCCCTTGGCCCTGCCCAGCCCTGGGCGTGCATCGACGGCCTTGCCGTCCGGGTCAGCCCCAGCCAGCGCGGGGCACTCCTCGATGCCCTGGCGATCGCCGGCGACGACATCGCGGAGGCCAACGCCTGCTCGACCGAGATGCTGCAGACCCGCCTGGACGTGCTGGTCAGCCGCCGCGGCTTCGACCTGTTCGTCGCCCCCGTGCAGAACCTCGACGGGAGGCAGGCCGAGCCGGCTGCCCCGCTGCGCCTGGATTGGAGCTACCGGGGCCAGACGCCGGACGGCGACGACGTCGCGGGCGTCGTTCAGGGCGCAGACGAGGCCGAGGCGATCGAGGCGGTCGAGCGCCTCTGGGCCGGCCTCGACCTCATGGAGCTATCACCACGCCTCGCCGGGCTGCCGCCCTTGTCCTCCGCTGCCCGCCGCTTGGCCGAAGATGGATTGCGGCGGGCTGGAGCCCAGGGGCCCGCATCGGGTCTGCCCGCGCTGCACTGATCCTTCCTTCCCCCGAAACAGCCATCGGCATCGCGAACGGCAGGGCCCAGGCCCTGCCGTTCGCGTTTCAGGAGCCCCGCGCCATGATTTCCGAGCACGGCCACGCCACCATTCTGCACGCCCACCTCTTCGCCGGCCTCGGCGGAGGTGCCCGCGGCTTCAACCGCGCCACCTCGCGGGTGGGCAACCTCACCGCCAGCTTCCGCTGCCTCGGCGGCATCGACGTCGACGCCGGGGCGATCCGCGACTTCGGCCGCCTCGCCGGTGTGCCCGGCACCTGCATGGACCTGTTCGACCGCGAGCAGTACCGCGACTTCCACGGCCAGGAGCCACCGATCGGCTGGCGAGAGGCCACCGTGGACGATGTGCGCGCCGCCTTCGGCCATGAACGCCCCCACGTCCTGTTCACCTCGCCGCCCTGCAAGGGCTTCTCCGGCCTGCTCAGCGAGACCAAGAGCAGGACCCGGAAGTACCAGGCGCTGAACCGCCTGACGCTGCGCGGTATCTGGCTGACACTGGAAGCCTACCGCGACGACCCGGTGGAGCTGATCCTGCTGGAGAACGTACCCCGCATCGCCTCGCGCGGACGGCCCCTCCTCGACCAGATCACCGGCCTGCTGCGGGCCTACGGCTACGCCGTGGCCGAGACCACCCATGACTGCGGGCAGCTGGGCGGCCTGGCGCAGTCGCGCCGCAGCTTCCTGCTGGTCGCCCGCCACACCGCCAAGGTGAAGCCCTTCCTCTACCAGCCGCCGAAGCGCCCGCTGCACGGCGTCGGAGACATCCTCTCCCGCATGCCCCTGCCCGGCGACCCGGCGGCCGGGCCGATGCACCGGGTCCCGATGCTGCACTGGGCCACCTGGGTCCGGCTCGCCTTCGTCGAGGCCGGCACCGACTGGCGCTCCCTCGGCAGGCTCGCCGTCGAGGACGGGATGCTGCGCGACTACGCCCTTGCCCCCTGCGGCGAATGGCGCGGCGGCGTGCTCGGCGTCAACCGCTGGGACGAACCGGCCGGCACCGTGGCGGGCCGGTCCGGCCCCTCCAACGGCGCCTACAGCGTCGCCGACCCGCGCCGCGCCGAAGGCGTGGCCGCCTTCGGGCAGTACGGGGTCAAGCGCTTCGACGAGCCGTCCCAGGTGGTGATCGGCAAGGCGGCGGTCGGGGCCGGCCATTTCGCCGTGGCCGATCCTCGCCACGCCGGGCCGCCCAAGCACAGCAACGAGTTCCGCATCGTCCCCTGGGACGGGGCCGGACGAGCGGTCACAGGCGCCCATGGCACCGGCCAGTGCGTGGCGGATCCGCGCGGAGACGTGCGCCGCTCCGGAGCGCTGGGCGTCGTGTCGTGGGAGTCCAATGCCGGCACCGTGGCGGGTGAGAGCCTGCCATCCAACGGCACCTTCGCGGTCGCCGATCCCCGGCCGCACCTGGAACGGGAGAAGGGTGACGACTACTACGGCGCCGGCCGCTGGAGCGTGGCGGACCCCCGCCCGATCCTGCCCAGCGCGACCGAGAAGGTCGTGGCCCGCATCCGCGCCCTCGACGGCACCTGGCACCGGCCTTTCACCACCGCCGAGCTGGCGGCGCTGCAATCGCTGTTCGACCCGGAGGAGCAGGCGGAGCTGGACGGGCTGAGCGATGCCGACTGGCGCGAGCGCATCGGCAATGCCGTCCCGCCCGACGCCGCGCAGGCCATCGCCGAGACGATGGGCCGCACGCTCCTGCTGGCCTGGTCGGGCGAGGGCTTCATGCTCTCGGCCCTGCCGATCTGGGTGCGCCCGGTCGCGGTGGCCCTCTCCGTACGCCAGCCCCAGGACGAGGCCTGAGCGCCATGCACCCCACACCATCCATCCCCTGCCGCCGGACCTGGCAGCGGATCCTGCACCGCCACAGCCATCGTGCCCCGCCGAGACTGGGGCACCGGCGTCGCAGCCAAGGGTCCGGCCGGGGCACAGCCTGCCGGCAGGACGGCGAGCGGCCTAGCCCGCCGCAGCGCGGATCCGGGCGAGATCGAGGACGCCCTTCGCGCCCCAGCCCTTCGTCCCGGCCGCCACCTCCGGGCGGAACTGCTCATAGAGCC
Organism: Zopfia rhizophila CBS 207.26; assembly: GCA_010093925.1. Lineage (NCBI taxonomy): Eukaryota > Fungi > Ascomycota > Dothideomycetes > Zopfiaceae > Zopfia > Zopfia rhizophila. The sequence goes on from ML994777.1 coordinate 3,222, forward strand.
GGAAGGCCACCCGGTTCAGTTCATCCGGATCTAAGGTGGCCGCCAGCTCCTCCATCGCCTTCCTGACGGACGCCAGATGCTCACCGAAGGCCCTTCGGACATACCCGGCTGCAGCCTGCGCGGACGCCGGCTTGTCGTGATCAAGCGCGCGTAGCGACCCATCCACCTCGACCACCGGCAGGTCGCGGCCGAGCAGATGCACCGCCTTCTGCCGATGCCTCCCCTGACCCTGCTTGCGCGCCTCGTCACGCAGATCGCCGCTCTCATGCCCCTCCTCGGCGATGCCGATGGCCTTCGCCTTCGCGCGGGCACTGAGGCCGGCCACGGCCCGGCCAAGCGTGATCGCCGTTTCGGGGTCATGCCCCAGGCGCTCGGCCACCACCGCTGCCCAGAGCGTCAGCACCGGCGCCCGGTTCACCTGGATCGCCGGCCCCGCCTTCGTCCCGGTCATGCGCGTCCATCCCATCCATCCCGCTCGCCTCAACGAGCGAGCGCCTGGACGGATGCGCCACGCCGGCTTCCACCAATCCGGCCATTGGCCGAGCCGCCGCCTCGCGGATTCTGGGGCAGAGCCAACGCCATGAAGATCGAACTCCGCAGTGTCAGCTACAACGCCGCCCTGAGCGAGGAGACGATGAACTTCCACGCCGACATCTGGATCGACGGGAGGAAGGCGGGCTTCGCCCATAACCACGGGACCGGCGGCAACACCAACGTGCAGCCCAAACCCCTGCGCCAGCGCCTCGACGAGTACGGCAGGACTCTCCCGCAGGTGGACATCGGGACCGCCACAGGCGGCGAGCCGCGCATGATCGCCCAGGACGCCGAGTGGATCGTGGACAGCCTCATGACGGAATGGATCGTGCGGCGTGACCTGAAGCGGGCACTGAAGAACCGCGTCCTCTACACCCGCACGGAGATGCCCGGGGTCTACCAGACCAAGGTGCTGAAACCGGAAGAGATGGCGAAGATCCTCGCGTCGACGGAGGTGAAAGTAAAGTGGAAGGTCAAGGCTTGGCTGAACACCATGCCGGAAGAGAAGGCCATCGCCATCTACCGGAACAACGGTCGCTGAAACGCGCACCAGGGAAGGACGAAAGATGGCTGCCGCATCGTGGCGTCCGCCGCAAGGGAAGGCGGCTGCGCCGCCCGCGAGAAGCGCGCGCCCTTGCCCCGGCTGCCGCCGTCGCGGCCGGCCAGAACGGGACAGGCGAAGGAATGGCCAGGCGCGGCAGCGGGCGTCCGGCAAATCCCTGATCCATCCATGACGCTGCGGAGATCAGCCCATGTCGGACCCGTTCCACGATGTTCGCGCTCCAGGCCTGGAGGCCCGGACCTGCGGCGGAACCCATGACCCGTGCCTTGAGATGGACCGCCTCTCGCAGCTGCTGTGCGCCTGTGACGACGGCGTGCTGACGGAGGAGGGCCTCCACGAGGCGGCCGCCCTCGCCGAGCGGTTGGGACGCACTGACGAGCTGTTCGACGCACTGATGAAGTAGCCGATGCCGCCCGCGCCCGGCCGGGTCATGCCGGGCACGGCCGCTCCACACATCCGGACACCCCTGGAAGAAAGTATCGTCATGGCCATCGCCATCAACAGCTTCCAAAAACCGCTGCTGCGTGCGGCCGACTTCAAGCCGACGAAGTTCCATGATGGCGCCGCCAAGGCAGATTTCGGCAACAGTCTCCTGGCCTTCATCGCGGCAGACTTCCCGCGCCCTCGCTTCACACTGCGATTGTACCGCCTGCTGAACCAGCATTTCGGCATGATCGCGCACTACGATATTCATGGCTTCTGGGCCGAGTACTTCACCAGCACCGCCGCCAAGCTGCGATTCCTGAATGACCTGGTGTCCTACCCGTGCTGGGGCGATCCGGCCTTCACCTTCTCCGACCTGGAGCGTGCCGTCATCGCTCGGCTCCGCTCGGCAGGGCTGGTCGAGCGCCTACGCGAAGCCCTCAAGCAGGAATCCGAGACGGCCGAACGCACCCTGCTGAACCGTCTGCAGGCACGCTACCAGCCCGAGAAGCCGCCGGTGGCCGGAGACCCTTGGCAACCGGCCGGGAACTGGGCGTCCGATCAGGGATCGCTCCTTTAACGGCGCCAGAGTTCCAACTCGGCCTGCCGCACCTCGCGAACGGCCCGCTCGTCACCGCCGCCCTTCAGCTGGCCGTTCATGGACGACGAGCCGTGCCCGCGTGAACAATGACAGGTCGCCCCGAAGCGCTGCCCCCTGTCATCCCGCATCGTCCGTCCAATCCAGGGATTCCAGGATCAAGGAGGAGGGGAGGAGAGAGAGAATCAGAGAAGGCTCGAAATGAGCGGGGGAAGATGTCCGCAGGACGAGAGTGGGGAGACGTGTGTCGGCTACCTGTCCGTGCCGGTCGCATATCCTCGGGGTGCTGCGGTCTGAGCCACGGCGTCGGCCGCTCCTACCCCCGCTTTCCCCGAAGCCGGCGAAAGCGCCTCCGGCTCGGCACGCTCGGTCAGGGGCCGGGGCCGCGCCTTGCGCGGGGCGATGCCCCGCTGCGGCGCAACCCCGACCCCCTCCCTCACATGCCTCGGGGGTAGGACCGCCCGCCACCGCGCCTCTGTTCGACCGCACCCGAGGATACGCGGCCGGCACGGGCCGGAAGCCTCTTCGGGGAGAGAGAATGAAGAGGATCTGACGATGGCTGGTTCGCTCAACAAGGTCACCCTCATCGGTCGCCTGGGTGGTGACCCCGAGAAGCGCAGCTTCAGCAATGGCGGGCAGGTGGTGAGCTTCAGCCTGGCCACCAGCGAGACCTGGAAGGACCGCGGCTCGGGCGAGCGCCAGGAGCGCACCGAGTGGCACCGCATCGCGATCTTCACCGAGGGGCTTGGCGACGTGGTGGCGCAGCACGCCCGCAAGGGTGCGCTGGTCTACATCGAGGGCAAGCTGGAAACCCGCAAGTGGCAGGACCAGCAGGGCCAGGACCGCTACGCCACCGAGGTCGTCCTGCGTCCCTTCAACGGCACCTTCACCTTCCTGTCCGACCCTCGGGCTTCGGGCGACCGGGAGTCGCAGGGCCAGCCGGGCGCTTCCGCCGCGAGCGGCAGCCGCGCGCGGGCCGGCCGGCGGACCCCTGCGGCCACGGCGTCGGCCGGCCACGACATGGACGACGACATCCCGTTCTGACGGCTCGCGCTCCGGTGCCCTTGGCGGGGCACCGGGCCGCTTCCCGCTGCTCCCGCTCCACCCCACCGGGCCGCCTGATGGCTGGCCCGGCTCACGAGGATTCCGCCCGATGCCCGCAAGCCTGCTCGCGTCCATCGCCCCGCCGCGCCCGCATGCGCTCACCACCATCGTCTGGGATACCATCCACGAGGAGGGTTTCCAGGGCCTCTATGGCCGCTGCCACCACACGAGCTCCTGCCATCCCTATCGCTTCGCCTCACGCGAGGCCGCTGGCCGCTTCGCCGCCGCGATGTGCGAACGCCTCGGCTACGACGGCTACCGCCTGGACACGCCCGGTCACCGGCCGCCGCCGTTCCCTGCGGTGATGTTCGACGACTGCGAAATCCCGTTCTGAGGAGCGTGGCATGAGTTTCGTACTGATCTTCGACCCCGAGCCGCTGCTGAGCGCGCCGCAGTTTTTCGGCCCCTTCACCTCCCAGTCAGCGGCCAAGCGGTATGCCGAGGCCACGGGGATGACCTTCGGTCGCGACTTCGACCAGCCCGCCGCCGAGGCGGACAGTCCGGAGGGGCACGGAACGACCGACTTCCCCTGCGCGGTGGCCGCACTGCGGCCCGGCAGTGCTGGCCCCCGGAACACCGTGGAGGAGCGGACCTGATGCTGCGCCAGTATCACGCCCCGCGCCGCCAGGGCGGCGACAACCCGCTCGGCGTCGGCACCATCGCCATCGGCTCCGTCTTCTATCTCCAGGACGACGGCCACTGGCGCGCCCGCTTCCGCGGCGCCGCCATCTGCCGCGCACCCTGGATCGTCGAGGCCTTCCTCAACGGGCAGTACCACGCCGCCCGCCGCGATCCCGCCACGGGCCACTGGCTCAGCATCTACGCCGCCAACCGCACCGACCTGGCCCTGGTGCGCTCCCTGCGCGACGGCCGCCGCCTCACCGTCGCGATCCGCCTCCTCCAGCTGCACGAGGACGAAGGCCTGGGGCTTCCGGACAACCGCTACCCGTCTTTGCCCCGGCCGCGTCAGCGCCCGGCGCACTGAGGCCGCCCGCCCGGCCGAGGGGGGAGTGGCCACGCCACCTTCCCTCACCCCGACAGAAGGCCACCACCATGCCCGCGACCTCGTCCCACGACCGGCACGCTCATTCCCTCACCATGGCCAGCAGCCTCGCTTCCGCCCGTCGCTGGCAAAGCGAGGCCTGCGCCCTGCGCGAGCACGCCGCCCTGCCTCGCCTCACCGCCGCCCAACGCGCGCAGCTGCTCCGCGAGGCCGAGGCCGCCGACCGTCAGGCCCGCTTCTGGCTCGCCGGCCTGCCGGTCAGCCCGCCGTGCGACCGGCGCGACTGAGCGACCCACGCGGGGACGGCGGCAGCCACCACTCGTCCCCCGCCGCGTCGCGCTCGGCCGCAGGCCGCCACGTCTCGCCCCGGCGCGCCATCGACACCACCGTCGCCGCCGCCGACGCCTCCAGCGACAGACCATAGGCTTCCAGCGCCAGACGAGCCGCCTCCGTGGCCATCTCGTCCGCCCGGCGCTGCAGCACCTCCAGCCCGGCATCGCCACGGCGCTGCGACAGATCCGCCACGCGAGCCTGCGCTGTCTCCGCCGCCGCCCATGCCTCGTCGGATACCTCCCGCGCCGCCGTCGCCCGGCTGTCGTAGTCCAGCAACAGCGACCGCAGCGCCGCATCCCGCCGCGCCCCACGCTCCGGCGGCACGTTCGCCTCCACGAACCCCGCTACCGCCGCTTCCGCCCGCTCCCGCAGATCCGCCGCCGGCATGTCCAGCTGGAACGCCTCCGCGATCTGCAGCACGACCCGCACGTCCGGCACCGCCTCGTGCGCTGCGGCCTCCCGCTCGGGCAGCACCCGCAGCAGCGGGAACCGCACCACCTTGCCAACCTCCGTCATCGCCGCCTCCTGGCCGGATGATTCCATGGGGCGGAACATAGCCGGGATTTTGCGGAGAAGCAATTAAGTATTTGATATTACTACAATAAATGTACGGAGCCATGCCCGTGGCTCGCCCGCTTCGACCGTTCGTGCCACAAGGAACCCACGACCATGGATCATCCGCAGCCCGACATCCTCGGCGAGCTGGCCGCCGCCTAAGCGAACCGTCCAGCGTTGCCCGACTGGTCCAGCGCCTGGGCGGCCCAGAGCACCGCGGCCGCTGCCTCGCCGATCGCCGAGGCCCTCGCCCCGATGCTCCGCAATCTCCTGGCCGCTCTGACCCTGAACATCCTCCATCACGTCGACCAGGAGCGCTCCGACGAAGCCCGCCAGGCAGCCAGCCTCCGCTCCGAAGCCGGCATGTGGACCCTGGGGCCGCCCGACAGGGCTTACCTGAACGTCTGGGTGCGGCAGCTCTCCGATCTCCTCGCCGGACAGCGAGATCCATCAGGGATGCGATACGCCGAGGAGTTCCTCCGCTGCGAAGCCTCCTATCTCAGCACCCCTCTGCCGGAGGACGCCTCCCCAGCCGAGATCGTCGCCTGGCTCGTGCCGTTCCTGTTCGCCGACGAGGCCATCGAGCTCTACCACCGCCTGCGCGCCGAGCCATTCGAGGTGAACGCGACTGACGAAGCGGACGACGCGGACTGGGACGACTGACCCGATGCCCCACACTTCTCTCCGTGAGCCCCGCCATGGATGAAACCTACCCATCACCCTACCGGCCCCTGTCCAGCGTCCCGGCCAGGCAGCCCGATCCCGCGCGCGCCGGCCGCATCGTCGCCACCCCCTGGCCTGCCCTTCGAGCACTACTGCAGCGTCTGCGGCCGCCGGGGCGCTTTGGGCCTCGCCTACGATCCCGCCAAGGGCAGCGACGGCACCTGGTTCTGCGAGGCACACGTCCCCGCCTCCTTCCACCGCTACCGAGCCGCCTGAGCCGTCTCGGCAAGACCGGCAGCAGAAACAGGGCACGTCCCCGCAAGCGGGGACCGGGCTCTACTCGGCCGCTTCGCGACCTCCCCAAGCCCCCTTCGGGGTCTTGGCCCTTCGGGTGACGATCCCTCGCGCAGGCGCCTGACCCCGGTGTAAACAGCAGCGGCCGCAGAGCAGGCTGAGCCGTCTTTCCTCGCTGGCGATGGCTTCCGCAGCGCCCGTCACCCGTTCCGGCGCCCCGTGTGTGGATCAGCCTTTCCCTCGCCCCTCTCTCCGGGCGGTAGCAGGACCGGGCTCTGCCCTGGCACGCCGGCTTAGGGCGACGACCCCGCGCCGCTGGCATGGCGAGTATTCGCTTGGCATTGCAAGTATAGACGAAATATTCATGCGTCTCGATTTGCCCCCGCCATGCCATCGTCTCGGGGCAGCCGCCCACGCCCGCGCACCAGGCCGGAACCCGGTCCTACTACCTGAGAGATGCGCGAGGGAAAGGCTGATCCACACAAACCTCCCGGCGCGCCTCCACTACCGTCCGTGCGCGCCCTCAACCCCCCACAAGGGGGGGCGTCGGACGCGCAACCCCCGGCGGGCAAAGGGCTCCGCCCTCTGCACTCCCGGCGCTCAGGAAAGTCTGACTATCTTCCTATTACTTGGGGATCGTAGTTAACCTTCGGATTTTTACTATGGACGCCGGGCATTATTACTTATAATCTTCTCTTGTTCCCGAGAGAGGGAACGGCCGGAAGGGCGGGATGGAACCCCACCCCCCCGGCCTCACCAGAGACAGGAATGCAGATCATGTCCCAGGCTCAGCAGAACATCGCTTCCGGCACCGTTTCCGACAAGGGCGAGGCTGACAACGCCATGGCCCAGGCCATCAAGGGCGCTACCCCCCGCAAGCCCGCTTCCAACAAGGGCAAGGGCCAGCAGCCCCAGCCCGCCAAGGACCAGGCCCGCGCGCCCGTTCGCGGCTCCATGGGCAGCCGCCAGACCATCACCCTTGCCACCGCCGCCGCCCAGGCGCCCACCGCCGACCAGATGGCCCGCATTTGCAGGATGTTCGGCACCGAAGCCGTGGACGTGGACGGCATCCATTCCGCGACCTCCGCCAGCCTCATGCAGCAGGCGGAAGCCCTCCGGCCCAACCTCAGCGACAAGGCGATGGAGATGCACTTTCAGCGGATCGTCGGCGCCTATGTCGGCAGCGCCTATGGAGCCGCGCAGTTCTACGACGCGAAGCGCCTCGTGGCCCGCGACATGGCCAGCAAGTTGAACGAGATGCGCGACGAGGACCGCGACGGCCCGAGCGGTTTCGAGAGCCGCTTGGAGCGTGCCCAGATGTTCGCCGCCGACATGGCCGCTCAGAGCTTCGCCACCTTGGCCGCCGCGGAAGGCGCGGTCGCTGCCTATGCCGAGATCACCGGCAACGAGTGGAAGCCTTACGTCGCCAACACCCCCGACACCCAGGCCGTCAGCCGTCAGGCCGCCACCCTCCGCGCTTCCGCTTTCGACTGATCCCGCGATGGGCGGGGGCTTCGGCCTCCGCCCTGGCGGAACCCGCGGCCATGGGGGCGCCGCCCTCCGGGCTTCGCCCCCCTGGACCCCCCAGGTTTCCCCAAGACCCGCCGTTCCACACAAGGCGCCCTGGCCGCCGGATCATGCGGACGGCGCTTCGCGCCGGACCATGCCTCATGGCGTCCCCTTCGGGGCCGCGCCGGACCATACCTCACCGCCCGGGGCCATGCGCCCTCCGGCGTGGCTGGGCCGCCCCTGCCGCAACGCCGCTTCGCGACGCCGCGTCCGGCGCAGCCCAGCCACGCCAGGGCGCATGGCGGTGCCCACCATCTTACGCGGTTGACTAATTATAAAGATTATGTATCTAAAAAATGATACAGTACCAAATTAGATTTCAACCCGAGCTTCCGGCAATGCGGGTGTTCAGGACGTGGCCTTCCGCCAACGCCCTGCGAGGCCGGGCGCACCATCGAGCAGGAAGCCACAACGATGTCCCAGACCTACAGGATCAGGCTTCGAGAGATCACCTCCGCCAGCGGTTGTGTCGATTTCTACGTCACCGCCGAAACGCCCGAGGAGGCCGCCCAGATCCTCAGCACGGCCTACGAGGCCGCCCGCGCCAGCAACACCTCCGTCGTCACTCTCCCCGACGGCCAGGTCGGCATCATCGACCCCGAAAGCCCGGAGGTTGTCGGCGTGAGCTATCACCTTCTCGACGGCGCGGACGCCGAGATCGCCACCATCGCGCCCGCCGCCCCGAAGCCGAACTGACCTTCCTCGCCGGCACCCCGGACGAGATCCCCGACAGAACGTCACACCTCGTCCGTCACCTTCCCCTCATCTGCTGGCCCGCTGCCAGGACAGCGGCAGGCTCCCATCCTCCCCCCGCGTCGCCCCCGGCCGGACCGCGCAGACCTGCCGCTCCCCGCCATGGGCCTGCACCACCGCCCCCTCCGAATAGCTCTGCCCCGCGAAAACGCATTCGGTCCGCGGCAGCAACGGCCGCTTCCACCCATCTCCCGAGCGGCGCGGCGTCACATCACTCTGAAAGGGCGCGCCGTCGAACGGTGCGCTGCTGAAGGGAGAGCTGCTGAACGGACCATCCGAGAGTGTCGGGGTCACGATCACGCCACCGCCGAAGGCCGGCGGCATCGCTCCACCCTCCGGCCCCAGATACTGCGCCGGCGACGGCCGCGCCGCCGCCAGCACCGGCCCCAGCAACAGCGCCGATACCACCACAACCTGCCTCATCCCGACCTCTCCCGGCACCCGGCATGCCCTCCGCACGCCATGGCCGCAGCCTCACCCCTCCCCGTGCGAACCGGAAATCCGCGTCCTCGTCATGCCACCATTCGCATCGCCCGGCGTCAGCCTTGCCCCATGCCCGATGCCCTGCCAGACTTCCTCTGCCTCCTTCCCCCGGGAGCGAGCCCCTGTGTTCAAAACGAACACACCTCCCCGCCGCCTTCCGTCCAGCCGCCTTTTCCGATGTCGGGACACCGCCTGAGCAGGTGCCTCCTCGTCATCGGCTGGAACGAGCGCGAGTTGGCCCGGCGCACCGGCCGTCACCAGACCCAGGTGCGCCGCTGGATCAAGGGCGAGAGCCCGATCCCTTCACCCGTCGCCGCCTGGATCTCCGATCTCGCCGATTTCATCGTGGCCCATCCGGGACCGCGCCTCGTCAGCGCGCTTCCGGCCACTTCCGGCCGCTGACCGCCAGGATCAGCACCACGAAGCCGATCGCTCCCCACCACCCCAGTTGGGCGACCTCGCGGGCCTGTGGCCCGCTCGCCATCAGCGCACCCAGCACGCAGAACACGGCCCCGGCCACGAACCAGGGCAGCCCTGGCGGCAGACCCCGCAGCTTCCCACCCAGCATCCCGTGCCTCCTGCCCCGCATCCACCCGACGCGTCCGGCACAGGATCGTAGCAGGCCGGAAAGAGACGCTTCGCGAAAACCGCTGGCTGGCCATGGTGGCCAGCCAGCAGCCCTCAGCGCGGCGGCCGGATATAGTCGAAGCCCAGGCGGCCATTTGACATCATCGCCGGCACGCAGCGCACGCCGGGAGCGTTGTCGTTGACCCACGGCACGAGCACCCTCTGGTCAACCCAGCCCGGCCGGCCATCCAGGTGCATCACCTCCAGGTAGCCGTTGCGCGCGACATGCGGGCTCTTGACGATCACGTTGGCCGTCGCGATCCCTACCTGCGTAGCATTCGCCCGGGGCTCCGAACGCACTCGGGGCAACTGGTCCCATGTCGCCTCCTGGAAGCCGTCCCGCAGTCCCATGCACTCGTAACCCGCGATGTGGCCTGTCACCTTGAGGCCGGCATACGGCGCGCCTTGGGCAAAGCCAGCGCCGCTCCAGGTACCTATCGAGAGCGCCACCAACAGAATGGTCTTCTTCATGTTCTAAACCCCTAAAAGAACCGGCTGCGTGGCCGCGTCACCCATGCGCGCCGACATCATCGTCCTCCACTCACCGACCGTGGTACTCCGAGTGATGCCGTTCTGGGTAAAGACTTTGTCCGAGGCATTTCTCATGATTTCACCCATGGTCTCGGACGAGTCCGCCTGGGCAATCGCAACGCTATAGGACTGGCCGAAATTGTAGCCTCCGCGCACGTCCAGCACCGTCGGGTTGGAAATGCCGGCCTGCTGCAAGGTTTCGGCCAGCGACCTCATGTAGGCGGCCGCGCTGTAGGCCTGGTTCCCGGCGTCCATCGACCCATCGACCCCACGCTCGATGGTCCCTGCCAGGCTCGAATTGTAGCTGATCGCCTGCGTCACCCCCCACTCATAGGTGGAATCCAGCATCTGGAACGCACCGCGTATGCCCGAAGCTGACCCGTTCACACTCTGGCACTGGCTTTCCACCATGCAGGTCGCCGCCAGCGCCGAGGGGTTCACCCCCACCGCCGTCGCCGCTTCACTCGCCTGCGTTCCCCATGACCGCGAACTCATCAGGTCCAGCGCCGTGCTACCACCCACCGCCGTCGCCCCGCTGCTGCCACTCCCGTCACCCGACCCGGTCCCCGAGCTGCTGGTGTCCGGCGTGACGGAACCCTGGGTCGGCGTGATCGTGAACGAGCCGAGCCCCAGCTCCATCACACGCGGGATCACCTGCTCGGGCGCCCCGCTCATGCTGACCACGCCCGATTGTGCCAGCGCCGGCATGCCAGGCCCGGCCCCCATGGCCATGCCCAGCGCGATCGTCCAACCTCCCGCCCGGGAGCCCTCTCGATACCGCTTCATCGCCATCGCCTCCTTCGCGACGGCGATGACCCTTCCAGACCGTGGTGCGAATGACGGCCGGCGTGAGCGCCGGCCGCTCCGTCACCGCCGCTCCTGCGCCGGCCCCTGCGGCCCCGGCGCGGGCTGCGGCGTGCCAAGCACATTCGCCGCCAGGCACCAGCCCCGGCCATCGGGGGCATGCACCACCCCGGCCCGGCAGCGTTCCACGCCGCTGACAGCGGCGTAGGTCTGCCAGTAGGAAAGCAGGAACCCCACCAGCAGCACCGACCCGAACATCCCCGCACCCTGCAGGTAGAACAGCAGGCGCCGGCGCCGTTCATACTGCCTGGCCTTGATGACCAGGGTGCCGCCGAGCTTGTCCACCAGTCCCGGCGCCACCTTCGCGATCATGCTCTCGATCACCTGATCCCGCTGCACCTCCGTCGCCGCCGCGGCGGCCTTGGCCTGCGCCGTCACCGCTTCGGCCACCCGGATCGCCTCCCGAAGCTCCCGGATCTCGGCCTCGACCAGCGCCTTGGCTCCCTCCTGGGTATTCGCGACAGCCAAGGCCATCTCAGCGGCCATGTCCCCGAAGGCCAGCTGGCTGCTGGTCATCGCGTGCAACAGGACGCTTTCGGGATGGCCGGGCCGGACGCCGAACTCGCTCATCGCACGCCGCAGCTCTTCCGTGCGTTCGGCCAGGTTCGCCATCGCCGTCGTCACAATTTCCTCGGTGCCGCGCATTCCAGGCTTGATCGACCCGTCCATGTCACGAGCCCTTTCCCGGTGCGGGGATGCGCGGCATCCAGGCCGCCGGGATGCGCCCGAAAAACGCCGGCATCTCCTTCTCCCACCAGAGCGCCGTCCGCTCCTGGTCGAAGAACGACGTGTCCTCGTGGCCTTCGGCCTGGACGTCATTGGCCATGTCCTCGAAGGTCAGCCCCCGCTTGGTCACCTCGCTCATGCAGCTCAGGGACGGCATGACCACCGTCTCGGCCCCGGTACCCAGCGCGGCAATCATCGCCGGGTGCGCTCTCACCTCCTGAAACGCGACCGCCGACGAGTTGCCCGACGTGATGAGCCCCTCGTTCATCACCATGAGCGTCGCCTTCGGCATGAAGGTCCGGCTCTCCATGAAGCGTCTCAGGTAGTCGAGGTCCGCGGGATCCGGACCGAGCAGGTGAACACCGACCACCCGGATCTTGCGTCGCTCCAGCGCCTCCACCAGCCGCAACTCCTGGACCAGGCGGTTCAGCGCGGTCTCGCCGCCGCCCACATCGAGGATCACGTCATACCGATGCCGCGTCTGGTCGCGGATGCGCTCCTCCAGCCAGTCCACGACATCCGACATCGAACCCGACGGGGCGGAGACCGCATCGCCATGGAAGGCCGTGAGGTTGTTCGTCGTGTTCTGGTGGTCCGCGTTCCAAACCTGAAGGTTTGCCCCTCGCTTCCTGTAGTATTGGGCCGTTGCATTGAGCAGCGTGGTCTTCCCGACCCGCTGCCGCCCGACCGCCACGATGGTCACGGGCATGAGCTCCGCTCCAGCGGCATCCATCGGCGGAGCGTCCATGGTCGTCGTCATGTTCTCGGATCCCTTTCTCGCCATCACGGCTTCTTCCTCGTCACCGGCATGCCCATCCAGGCATCCGTTCGCCTGAACTGCTCGTCCAGCAACCTCTGGTTCCTCGCGATGCGTTCCTCTGGCGTCTCATTGGGTGGGATGACGCAGCTCGGAACCTTGGGGAGTGGCAGGGCGCTGTCCGGCACCTCGGCAAAGCTGGGCCTCGGCGCTTCCTTGGTGACATGGCCCGATGCGAATGGAGCCGGCTTCCCGAGCTGGGATGTTCGCACCGCCTGCGTCTCCATCTCCTGCGGAGGACGGTTCGCCTTGGGCAAGCGACGCCTTGACCTGTGCGTCGTCGGCGTCGCCGTAGCCTGCCGCTCCACAATCGCGGCATACCCGATTCCAGATCTGTATCAGGGAAACGACGCTCAGCTTCTGGCCATTCTTCCCGACCACACCCGCAGCATGAACCTTCTGCTGGATGGTTGCCCATCCTGGCCTGTCTCGCCCGATTACTTGAGCAAGCTCCCTGTGCCGGTCACGGAGCCATTTGAAGGCTTCCGAATGCCCTGGCGGCGGCTTGGCTCGCGCCGCACCCTGGATCGCCTTGACCGTAGCGTCTTTCACCATGCCGTGCCCTCCGCACGGCAGGCATTGGCAAACGCCTCACTTGTTTGTCGCTTACGGGAACTCCATGCGAGTCTCACGCCGAACATGCTCGCATCTTGGGCCGCGCTTACGGCTACCTCACGCCGTCCTCGTGTCGTGCTCACGCGCCACTTAGGTGAAGCTAAGGTCGGATTAACGTGAAATCGGCAGCTCCATACACCATTGCACCCTATGTGCGCGGGCCTGCGGCCCGATCCCCTTTCCGACACGTCGGATTCTCCGTTCGCATGGACCACCGGCAGGCTCTTCCCCGGTCAAAGGAGAGCCCATGGACGGCGCAGCCAACACCACCCCGATGCGAACGGCGGAAACGGAAAGCAGGATCCTCGATCTGCTGCAGGAACTCGGCGTCATCCTGCGGTCCCAGGGCGAGCAGCTCGCCGCGATCCTCAAGGCCCTGACGCCCCCGCCGCAGGAAGGGCCCACCACGAGCGAGATGCTGCAGGCCATCATCGCCCTGCTGGGCGAGCACACCACGCTGCTGCAGGACAACAACGGCCACATCCTGGCCCTCCCGGCCTCCCTGCCGGGGCTGGTCGCCCGCGAGATCCGCCGTGGCCAGCGCCTCGGGGATCTCGCCGAATGATGACCTTCCGCAAGCTCTCGGCCGCCGGCTCGGGCAAGCTGCTCCGTGCCTACTTCACCGAGAACGCCCCCGAACCCGCGCGCGACCCGGCGACGACCCCGGGCCGCCACCTCGACCCCGGCGGCCGCCTGACCGCCTACTACACCGGCCGCGACAGCCGCGCCTCCTGGCGGCCCGACATGCCCCGCGCCATCGCCAATGCCCTCGGCATCGACACCACCCGCATGCCGAAGGACGAGGCCCTCGACCGACTGTTCGAGGCCAGGCGCGCCGACACCGGCGAGGCCTGGTCCGGCCAGAAGCGCGAGATCAGCGCCTACGACCTGACGCTCGCGCCGCACAAGTCGGTCTCCCTGGCCGCCGAGTTCGCCGCCACCCCGGCTGAGCGCGCCGCCATCTGGTACGCCATCGACCGCGCCAACGACGCCACCATGCGCTGCGTCGCCCGCGAGCTGGGCTGGGCCCGCAAGGGCAAGGGCGGCTCCCTGGGCGCCGATCCGGGGGCGGTCGGATGGGTCAGCTTCCGCCACCACACCGCCCGCCCCACCGTCACCGTCCGCGACGGCAAGGCCGGGCCCACCTATCTCGCCGAGGTCACCAGCATGGCCGGCGACCCCCATGCCCACATCCACAACGCCCTGTTCAACGCCGTCGTGACCGAGGACGGCCGCGTCGGCTCCCTCGACACCCAGCGCCTCCATGCCCGGGTCCACGAGTTCGGCGCCTACTTCCAGGCCCGGCTGGCCGATCACCTGCGCGAGTTGGGCGCGCGGGTCTCCTACGACCGCCAGCAGCAGGCGGTGGTGCTCGACGCCATCCCCCAGGCGGCCTCCGACCTCTTCTCCAAGGGCCGCCGCCAGGTCGAGCGGTCCGCCCGGGCCTACGCCAGCAGCCAGGGCCTCGACTGGGACACCCTCTCAGCCGAGGGCAAGTTCAAAATCCTGGCCACCTCCGGCCTCGCCGCCCGCCTCGACAAGAACGCTGCCAAGGGCGACCAGGAGACCTGGCTGGCCCAGGCCGAGGCCATCGGCTGGCGCCACGTCACCGTCATGGAGGAGGTGGAGCACGCCCGCCTCCCCGACGCCGAGCGCCTTGACCGCGCCTACCGTTTCGCCGCCCGGCACCTGGCCACCGAGTTCCACACCGCCGCCGTCATCGACCACGACCGGCTGCGCCTGCATGCCGCCCGCGGCCTGATCGGCACCGGCATCGGCGGCGGCACCGGCGACATCGACCGGGTGGTCGAGCTGATTGAGCAGCGCGGCATCACCCTGCGCGGCGAGCACGTCGCCCTGCTTGTCGGCCTCTCCGGCGACAAGGTACGGGTGACCAACACCGCCCAGCTGCGGCTGGAGGAGAGCCTGCAGGCCCAGGCCCACCGCGCCGCCCGCGACCGCTCGGGTGCCCTCCCGGCCGCCGCCATCACCGCCGCGATCGAGGCCGCCCTGCGCACCGGGCGGATCGACCTCACCCGCGAGCCCGCCCAGGCCGCCGCCCAGCGCGCGGCCATCTACGCCCTCGGCCAGGGCGGCGCCCTGTCCATGCTCACCGGCGTCGCCGGTGCCGGCAAGACCACCCTGCTGCAGCCGCTCGTGGCCGCCTGGAAGGCCGACACCCGCTTCGGCGCCGGCGGGCGCGAGGTGATCGGCGTGGCCACCGCCTGGCGCCAGGCCAGCGCCCTGGGTGATGCCGGCATCGAGCATACCGTGGCCATGGACCCGCTGCTGCGGAGCATCGAGGCCGGCCGCCTGGTGCCGACCCGCAACACGGTGCTGGTGATCGACGAGGTGAGCCAGGTCGCCCCGCGCGCCCTGCTGCGGCTGCTGGAGGTGCAGGCCCGCACCGGCATGACCATCAAGGTGCTGGGCGACCGCGAGCAGGCGCAGTCGGTCGAGGCCGGCGACGCGGTGGAGCTGATGCGCCGCGCCCTGCCCCGCTCCGAGCAGGCCGAGCTCCTCGACACCGTGCGGCAGGCCAGCCAGGAGGACCGCCACGTCGCCGGCCTGTTCCGCGAGGGCCGCGCCGCGGAGGCGCTGGCCCTCAAGCGGGCCCGCGGCGACGGCTCCGCCCGGCTGCTGGGCGGCGACCAGGACCAGGTGGTCGAGCAGATCGCCGACCTCTACATGGCCCGGCGCGACGCCCTGCTGGCCGCCGGCTCGAAGCTCGGCGTCACCATCTCGGCCCCCACCAACGAGGACGTGGCCGAGATCAGCCGCGCCATCCGCGGCCGCATGAAGGCCCGCGGCGAGATCGGCGCCGACGAGGTGGCCTACCAGGCAATCGACCAGCGCGGCGAGACCTACGACCTGCCGATCGCCACCGGCGACAGGGTGCGCCTGTTCAGCCGAACCTGGGCGACGCTACCGGACGGGAAGCACACCTACATCGGCGCCAATGGCGACGTGCTGACCGTGGTCGGGCAGAGCCAACAGGGCCTGCGGCTGCACAACAAGGACGGGTTGGTCGGTGACGTCGAATGGCACCGGCTGCAGGACCGGGCGACAGGGCGGCTGCAGCTGGGCTTCGGGCACGCGCTGACGGTGGACGCAGCCCAGGGCATCACCTCGGCCGAGCACATCGACGCCCTGCCGCGCGGCACCGCCGGCGTCACCGCCTTCAAGGGCTACGTCGCCGAGAGCCGCGCCAAAGGGACGACCTGGACCCTGATCTCGGAGGCCGCCACCTTCGAGGCGATCAAGCGGGGCCGGGCGCTGGGCGACGCCACCCCGATCACCAGCGAGGACCTGTGGGCCAAGGCGGCCGAGGGCCTGTCGCAGAAGCCCTACAAGCCGCTCGGCAGCGACCTGCTCGACGAGCTGCGGGCCAGCCGCGAGAAGGCCACCAGCGCCTTCATCCGCTTCTCGCACCGCATGGAGATGGTGGAGCACCAGGGCCGCGACTTCGCCCGCGACGTCCGCGACCACCGCGAGGCGATGGCCATCCAGGCCGAGATGCCGCGCAACCTCGCCGCGCTGGACGAGGCGCTGCGGCAGATGCGGGGCGGCGCCGTCACGCCGGCGGAGGAGCACCTGCGGCGGCTGCGCGTCGAGACCGAAGTGGCGCGACGGGAGATCGAGGCATCGGTCCGCCCGTCGTCGCCCTCTGCAGCGGTAGGGTGACGGGTTCGGGGCTTATGGAGGAAGGCCGGCCGGGTGGGATGGGAGCCTTGCATCAGCCGGTCGGGTCGGTGCGGAAAGCCGCCCGTTCCCGGTGCTTCGCCAGGAGCTCGGAGGCCCGTTCCAGGATGCCGCCCGGCATGCCCGCCCTGGCGGCCACGCGCAAGCCGTAGGACTGGCCCGCCCGCCCGGGCTTGACCTTGTAGGCGAACATCTCCTTGTGCCGCCCGGCCGCGGCGTCCATCATCATGCAGGCCCCGTGCTCCATCGCCTCGGCGACGTCGGCGAGCTCGTGGTAGTGCGTCGCGAACAGCGTGCGGCAGCCCACGACGTCGTGCAGGTACTCCATGCACGCCTGGGCGATGGCCAGGCCGTCGTGGGTGGAGGTGCCCCGGCCGACCTCATCGAGGATCACCAGCGAGCGATCGGTCGCCTGGTTCATGATGGCCGCGGTTTCCAGCATCTCCACCATGAAGGTCGAACGGCCGGCGGCTAGGTCGTCGGACGCGCCGATCCGGCTGAACAGCTTATCGACGATCCCGACCCGGGCGTGGCTCGCCGGCACGAAGGAGCCGATCTGGGCCAGCAGCACGACGATCGCGACCTGCCGCAGGAAGGTGGACTTGCCTGCCATGTTGGGACCGGTCAGCAGCCACAGCCGGTTGCCGCCTCCCATCACGCAGTCGTTCTGCACGAAGGTCCGGCCCTGCCCTTCCAGCAGTCGCTCCGAGACGGGATGACGGCCGCCCTGGATGGCCAGCACGCCCTCGGTGGTCAGCTCCGGCTCGGTCCACAGGCTCTCGGCCGCTGCCTGGGCCAGCCCGCACACGAGGTCCAGCGCCGCCGCAGCATGCGCCACCCGCATCAGCGCTTCGCGGAGGCCCAGCACCGCTGAGGCGAGGGACCGGAACACCGCCTGTTCTACCGATCGGGCCTGTTCCGTGGCCGCCTCCAGGGCGCCGGCGAGCTGATCCAGCTCCGTCGTCGAGAAGCGGGTGGTGGACGCCAGACCCTGTCGCAGCCGGAATTCGGAACCGAGGCCCCTGGCGGCAGCGGAGGGGACTTCGACATGGTACCCGAGTACCGAATTGGATCGAATCTTTAGGGTCTTGATCCCGGTCTCCTGCGCGTAGCGGCCCTGCAGCGCCTCGATCGCTGCCTTCGTCGCCTCCGCCTCCGTGCGCAACCTGTCCAGGCGCTCGTCATACAGCGGGGCGACGAAGCCCGGCTCGGTCACCGAGAGGGGCGGCGCCGCGATCAGGGCCCGTCGCAACATGGCGGCCACGCCGCGCCGCACGCCCTCGGCGGCGCCAAGCTCCCAACGGGCCGTCGCCAGGCCGGGTGGCAGATCCGAACTCTTGTCCAGGCGCGCCGTCAGCACGGCGGCGCAGCCCAGACCGTCCCGCACCGCTGCAAGGTCCCGGGGGCCGCCCTTGCCGAGCGACAGGCGTCCGCAGGCCCGCAGCAGATCAGGCATGCCGGACAGGCCTTCCCGGCAGCTGCGGCGCAGGCCGACGTCCGCCACGAGGTAGCGCACCATCGCCAGCCGGCGGCCGATCACCTCGATGCTGGTCAGCGGCGCGCAGAGCTGGCGCCGCAGCAGCCGGGCGCCGGCGGCCGTCACCGTGCGATCGAGTACCGCGAGCAACGACCCTTCGGCACCGGACGCCGAGTCCAGCACTTCCAGGCCCCGCAGGGTCGGTGCATCGATCTCCATGGTGTCGCCAGTCGCCGCCCGGCGCGGTGACGGCAGCGCCGCCGGCAACTGCCCGACGACAACCCTGACATGGTCCAGCAGGGCGGCCAGCGCGCGCAGCTCCGGCGGCGAGAAGCCACGCATCGCGGTCCGCCCGGCCGGCCCGAACGCCTCGGACAGCACGGCCTCGACCGCTTCCGGCGTCAGGGACGGACGGCCGAGGTCGCCATGGCGAAGGCCCGCGCTGCGGATGGCGACGGCGAGCGCATCCGAATTCTCGGGCCACTGTGCCACCAGGATCTCGGAAGGGCCAATGCGGGCCAGGGCCGGCCCGCATCCCTCGAGCGAGGCCATGCAGGTGCCGATCTCGCTGGTGGACAGGTCGATCCAGGCGAACGCCACCGCCCGACCCTCGGCCAGGGCGACGGTCAGGTTGTTGGCCCTGCCCGCGACCAGCACGTCGGCATCGACCGAGGTGGCCGGCGTCATCAGACGCAGGGGGCGCTCGCCCCCCGCCTCGACGGGCTGCTCGGAGAGAGCGACCCTGTGCCCGGCGGCCAGCAGGCGGGCGACGGCCCCGGCGGCACTGGCCGATGGCACGCCGCACATCGGCACGTCGGGCGCATCCCTCTGCCGCCGGTGGGTCAGCTGCAGGCCGAGCGCCCGGGAGGCGATCGGGGCATCGGAGCCGAGGATCTCGTAGAACTCGCCGACCCGGTACAGCACCAGGTAGCCCGGCGCCGCCGCGCTCGCCTGCGCGTGAGCGGCCATCATCGGGCTGGCGGGGGGCCGGGCAGGCGTGTCCATTACCGAGAGATGCCGCGTCTCCGGCCCGGTTTCCAGTTCGTCCAGGCGGTGCTCGCCGGGATCGAGCCAACCGGCAGTGCCGTTCGCATCGGCATGGCACGAAATCGGTGCATGCGCCGCATTCTGCTCCTGTTGCCCTGCCTCCTGCTTGGCGATCCCGCATTCGGACAGAGGCCGCCCGAGATCGGGCGCAGCTGCGCCGTGCTGGGCGACAGCCTCGCAGTCGGTGCCGCCCGCCATGCCCCCGGCTGCGAGGTGCGGGCCCGGGTCGGCATCGGTAGCGCCGAGTTTGCCCGGACCTACGCCACCGTGCCGGTCCGGGCGGATGCGGTGCTGATCTCCCTCGGCGCCAACGATGGAGCCCGATCCGATACCGTGGAGCAACTGGCGACCGTCCACGCCGCGGTGATCGCCCGCCGGGTCACCTGGGTTCTGCCAGCCCGGGGAGAGGCCGCCCGCTCCACCTCCCCCAGCCGGCGCGCCGGCAGGCCGGCGACCCCTCCGGCCGACACGCCCGCCGGGGTGGCGGCGACCGCGACCAGGAGTTCGAGCGCCGTCCGCACGTCCCGTTCGGTGATGAAGTGCGGATGATCGGGGCCGCGATAGCAGATCGGGATGGCGCACGGGACGAAGGTCACGACGTAGCCTCCTGGGCAATGCCGGTCAGGGGCGGCCGCCGCCGCGGGCGCTCCAGATCGCTTGGCGGCAGGGCCGGCGTGCCGGCGCGGGCATACCGACCCCAGCCGAGGCGAACGACCTCGCCGGACGCCTGCAGGGCGCGGAGATGGCCGGTGACGTTGGAGATCGAACGGCCGACATGGCCGGCGATCTCGCCTGCCTGACGCGGCTCCGACAGGAAGCTCAGGATGGCATCGCCCACCCGCCGCCCCCGCGTGCGCGAATCTCCACCGCAGGGCGCCGGCAAGGCAACCAGTCCGGCGGAACGGGTCCCGGTCGGGGCGTAGAGGCCGGGCCCCAGGTGGGACACTTCACCGCGGCGAAGCATCGCCTGCAGCAGGTCGTTCATCCGCGCCGTGGGCAGGCCAAGGAGCCTCGCCAGATGGAAGCTGCGGATCGGCCGGGCGGGCTCGGCAAGGACCGCGCCCCGCGCCAGCATCCGGACCAGGGCCTGGCGCTGGGAGGGGGTCGGCACCCGGATCCCGGCCCGCCGCCATGATCCCTGCGGGCCACGCTCGGCGGCACCGAGGCGCATCAACGCCTCCACCTCGGCCCCGATCACGGCGCGCGGCAAGGCGGTATGGGACCATAGATGGGCCAGGGATATCCCGCCGGTGACCGGCAAGGCCGCGGCAATGCGACGGCTGGCGGACCACTCCGGGTCCACCGGGCCGTCCCGCAGCTCGGCTACGGAATCGGTCCGGATCACGAGGTCCTGGCAGTAAGGGCGCAGATGGTCCCGGGCGGAAAGCCCGAGCAGCACCAGCGCCACCTCGGCCGGGCTCGCATCGCACTCCCGCGCGAGAGAGCCCACGCCGAGAGGGCGTGTCAGAGCCGTCCATAGCCTCGCCGCCAGATCGCCCGCCAGATCGCCCGCCAGCTCCTGACCGGCCATCACGAAGCCAGCCGCGCGGTCAAGAGGCGTACCCGCTCGGCCAGCTCCTCCGGACCCATGGCGGGCGGCTCAGGCAGGGCGACGAGCCTCGCCTGCGCGCGTGTCTGCCCAACCGATGCCGCCACGGCCTGGGCTTCCTCCGGGCTCTGGCCGGCCAGCACCTCGATCGCGGCCACCGCGCGCTCGACCTGTGGCGAACGGCGCAGCCAAAGGGCAGAGCCGGGGCCGGCCGGAGGGAGCGGCACAGCCGGCGTCGTCCCGCTCTCCAGCATGGTCGTGCTCGACGTCACAGGGGGCTCGGTTCCGGGATCACTGGCCGGACGTGGCACCAACACCAGGCCAGCCGCGGCGACGGCCGCCGCGGCCCTTTCCGACAGCGAGGCGGACCCTGACGCCGCGAACACCTCCACCATGGCGGCCAGCGCGGCGTCCGGCTGCTCTGGGACACCCATGGGCACCCGGCCCGTCTCGATATGCCCCAGGACGTCGAAGATCCGCCTAGCCTCCTCCTGCGTCTCGTCCGTGGGCCCTGCCAGCATGACCGGCCGGTTGCGGCGGATCGGACCCTCGACCTCGATCGCCGCGTGGTACAGCTTGGCGTAGACGCGCCGGCCGCCGAGCAGGATCACCGCCTCGCCCTCCAGCAGCTTCTGCAGGTCGGACCAGGCAACACGGTTGACCTTGCGAACCTCGGCCGATGGCCCTTCGCGGTAGTTTCCCGCCTCGCCTGCGACGAAGCTCGTCGCCTGCGTCACCTCGGTCTCGCCGGCGGTCTTCTCGATCCAGTTCCGGGTGCGCTCCGCATCCTGCTGGCGCATGGCGATGGTCAGGTTGGCATTGCCCAGCAGCGAGGCGGTCTTCTCGCCGAGACGGGCCCAGACGCCGCTGATCTCCTGGAAGGCCAGCCAGAAGGCGATGTTGAGGCCGCGCCCCATGGCCAGCATGCGGTCCATGCCGTTGGTCGCATAGTAGGCCAGCTCGTCGAAGACGACGTAGAACGGCCCCTCGCCCATGCCGGGCTTGAGCGAGAAGATCTCCCGGGTGTCGCCTTCGAGGCGGGCGCCCAGCAGCTGCGCGAGCATGCCGCGCAGGCTGGCCACGACGATCTTGCCCAGCGACGCCAGGGTGTCGTCGGAGTTCTCCAGCGCCGGCAGGTTGACCACGAGGATGCGCCGGTTCAGCACCACGTCGCGCATGTCGATGTCGCCATGCGTGACCTTGAAGATGTGCCCCAGGCTGACCGACAGCTGGGTGAAGGGGCCGGTGAAGTAGAACAGCGCGAAGCCGTGCTGCTTCGACGGCTCCTCGCCCTTCTGCTTGTTGTAGGGCTGGGTGGTGTCGTAGCCCGGCAGCTCGCCGAGATAGGCGTTCAGCGGGTAGAGGATCTCCTCGGGGATATCGTTGACGAAGATCTCCCTCACCGTTCCCCTGATGCCCTCGCGGTGCAGGAAGACCTTGCGGGTCGCCAGCATGCCGATGGAGCGCAGCTCCAGCGCGAAGCGGATCGTCTCGATGTTGATCGGGATGCCCTTCTCGTCGCGCATCCACACCAGCACCGGGGCGATGGTCCCGACCAGCGCGATCGCGCGGGTGCGGAAGACGCCGTTGCTGTCCTCGGAGCGCTGCTCGCCCAGCTGGCTGACCAGCATCTCGCGCAGCGCATCGGCATTGCCGTGGGCAAAGGGATTGAAGGTGTTGCTGTCCTTCACGCCCGAGGCAACGAGGAGGTTGAGGGCCAGGAGGTCATCCTCGCGGCCATAGTGCCGCAGCAGCGCCGCGACCTGGCCGTAGAGCTGGTTGTCGGCCTTGCCGTCGACCAGCACGAAGCCGGTCCCCTGGGCCAGCGCATTGGTCAGCAGGCTGAGGATGGCCGTGGTCTTGCCGGCGCCGGTGGTGCCGGGGATGGTGCAGTGCTGGCGCGCATCCTCGTTGGTGATCCACAGCTCCTGTCCGGTCACCTGGTCGGTGCCGAGGTAGAGGCTGCCCGCGGCCATGCGAGGCGAGCGGTCCTTCGGACTCGGGTAGTTCCAGTCGAGCTGGCCCGCGCTCTGTGGCAGGCGCAGCGGCAGCATGACATGCCGGCGCATGACCCAGGCCGCATAGGCGATCGAGGCGGGCACCAGCAGATCGAGGGCCGCCGGGAAGAAGAACGCCCCCGCGGCGGTTGCCCCCAGCACGAGGCCGGAAAACTGGCTGCCGAGCAACTCGGCGAGCCGCACGGTGAGCGGCCGCACGTCGCGGTAGCCCATGCCGCCGCCACGCTCGAAGCGGCCTTGCGGACCGGAAATCTCGCGCTGGATCATGGTGCGACCTCAGCGTTCCAGGCCAAAGGCATTGCGGGCCGGGGCGCCGGACGGCGCCGGCCCCTGAACCTGGGTGCCGGGCGTGGAGGGCATGACGATGCGCGGGCGCTCTGCCAGTTGCTGCTGCAGTCGCGGCGGGAAGGATGGCGGCATCGCCGTCACGGCAGGCGCCGGCACCGCCCCGGGTATCGCCGGGGATCCAGCGACGAAGGCAGCAGGGTCCATCCCCCCAGGCAGCCGCTGCCCGCCTGCGGTCAGGTAGCCCGCGAGGAACACGGCCCCCCCGAGACCGAGCATGGCGCCAAGCCTCAGCAACGGGCGCCGCTGACGCCGCTCCTGGCGCTCCGGAGCTGCCCCCATCGCCTCGCCGAGATGGATGTGCAGATGCACGACCTGCCGCCCGGCGCCGGGTTCCGCCACTCCCTCCTGGCGCCCGGGAAGGTTCACCACCAGCCCGCCCTCCGCCATTGCAAGTTTCGCCATCACCCCTGCTCCCTGCGCTTCGGCTCGGAGCGATCCTGCTGGACGGTCATGCGAATGGCGCTCACGGCTTCCTCGACGCAGGGCTGGAACAGGGCATGCCGCGCCGTCCGCTCGGCCTGCCAATGGGAACGGGCGCCGACCGCCTCGACGCGTGGATTGGGGTGGCTGTTCTGCCCTGGCCCGTGCCCGGGAAAGCCCAGCGAATGCAGCGCATACCAGAGGTTGCGATCCACCAGCTTGAGGCCGTTGAACTGCGCCGGCGCCAACACGCCGGAGGCCAGTCGAGCGGCATTGAGGAGCCCCATCATCGCGGTGGTCTCGTAGCCGTGGAGTTTGGCGGCGATCTCGGCCGGATCGCGGATCGTGGCGTCGGCGAGGGTCGCGTCCGCCCGTGCGAGGACCTCGACCGGCACCGGCAAGGCCTTTTCGGGACCCGCTGAGCCATGCCCGGTGTCGGCGGCCAGACCCTCGGCGAAGTCGCCCAGCAGGCTCTGGGAGGCTTCCCGATCCCCAGCCAGATGCAGCGCAAAGGCCGCGAAGAGCACCCGCGCCGCAGGCTGGGCCTTGCGCGAACCGCACCAGGCGGGACCGAGCTGCCGTGTCAGGGCCCGGCGCAGGCGCGCCTCGTCGATCTCCTGGCTGTCACTCATGGCGAAGCGCCGCAGCCACTCGTCGAGGTGCAGCGCCGGGTCGGCGGGGCGCGGCGCCGTGGCGGCGGGTATCACCAGCCGGAGCCGGCGCCCCAGCATGGCGCCAGCCGAGCGGTAGAAACCCGCCTGCTCGCGCAGCAGGCCGTCGAGATCGAAGCGCCGACGGAAGCGGCCGGGCGGCGCCCAGACGAAGCACACCACGGCGAGGACGCCGATCAGCAGCGCCGCCGGCAGGCGGAAGACCGTGTTGACCTGCCCGCACATCCGCACCAGCCGCTCGAAGCTGACCGTTTCGTAGTTGCCCGTGATGACGGCCTCGCGCAGCGCCGCGAGCTCGGTCGTGTAGGGCGAAACGAACGTCATCTTGTGGACCTGCAGCCAGGCCACGGCCGCGACCACCTCGGCGTGGTGCTCGCTCCAGAGCAGCCAGCCCAGGAACCCGAGGCCCGCCACGATCACGATGAGGGAGAGCACGAAATAGTCGTCGCCCGATGCCCAGCCGCGGCGGGAGCCGCCTCCCATGGTGCTCATGCCGGGGCTCCGAAGAAGACGACGTTGGCGTGGTGCCGCAGCGGGACGACGGTCTGCCGCTCCACCGGCAAACGGCTGTCATAGCCCGGCAGGTCGTCCAGCCATCGGTTGAGCGGATAGACGATGGCCTCGGGCATCGCCCGCGCCTCGATCTCCACGATCTCCCCGCCCATCAGGCGGCGGAACCGCCGCCGGGTGGCCAGGGCGGCGATGGAGGACAGCTCCATGGAGAAGCGCACGGCGGGATGATCGAGGACCAAACCGGCGTGATCCCGCATCCAGACCAGCACCGGCGAGAGGATGCGCAGCAGGCGCGCGGCCATGCCGCGCCACGGGCCCTGCCCCACGGCGCGGAAACCCGCCATGCGGCGCAGCAGCACCATGCGGACGGCATCGGCATCGCCATGCCGCAGGGGGTCGGGGGAACAGGGGATGAATATGGCGCTGGCCATGCGAGGCTCCGATCTCATCCCCGGAGTCTGCCGTTTCGCCGTGCGAACAGCGCCGGTCAGCGTGCCGGGGGGACCGCGGATCCCGACGCGATGCGGCGCAGCCGCTCGGCGTGCTCCAGCACCCGGCGCAGGTAGCGCGTCTTGTAGACCTCGGTGCTCGAATGATAGCGGCCGACTCCCTCCCAGAAGTCGCCGCCGGCACTGTCCAGCGCGTTGCGGAGGATCCAGGCGCCGGCCTCGACATTGGCGCAGAAGTTGTTGAGCAGCGCCTCGCGCGCGCCTGCCACGCTGGTGTGCCAGCGCCGGGCCAGGGCTGGAAGGTGGATCTCGTTGACCTGCATCGGGCCGATATCCACCGTGCCGTTGGTGTTGCCGCTGGTGCGGCCGATCGCGCCCCCCTCGACGGAGAGCAGCAGGACGATCGCGCCAGACGGGACGCGGTGCAGGACAGCGGCGGCACGGATGCACTCGGTGGCCGTGGCAACCGTCGTATCCGTCACACCCTCCGCCCGCGCCGGGGTGAGGGCCAGCAGCGCCAGGGCAGCCGTTGCCGCAATCAGCGGGGCTCTCACGGACTGGCTCCCGGCGAGACCCGGCGTGCCGGAGCCTGCTCCAGCCGCAGCGACCTCCACACTTCGGCAAAGTCGTTGACCAGCAGCGCGTTGGGGTTGCCGGTGCGGCTGATCGCCTCCAGGGCGGCGAGCGCGGCCACGGTCAGGGGCTCGCCCCGAACCGCCTGCACCCGGTAGCCCAGCAACGCGCCGGGATCGCGCGCCTGCTCGACCCCGAGCGAGCGGCCGGTGGCGGCCTGCCAGACCGCATCGGCCGCTGCCATCAGGCTGGGCATCACGCCGTCCGGCGCCCCCGCCAGATCGGCGGGCAGGCGGTGCAGGCGGCCGGAGGCCTCGTCGCGCAGCAGCAGAGGGCGTCCGTCACGCTCGACCATCGCCTGCAGGACGTGGCCGAGCCGGCCAAGGTCCAGGGAAGGGCTCATGCCAGCCTCCGGCGGCGCCAGGCCGGAACAGCGGGCCGCAGCCGGCCAACCAGCCATCGCCGCAACACCCGCAGCAGTGCCGGGACGGTCAGCCCGAAGAAGCTGATAATCCCGAAGAACGCCGTGCCGGCGAGGGCGATGTAGAGGGTGGTCCAGCTCCAGTAGACCACGAAGCACAGGACCGGGATGCAGGCCCGGGCATCCAGCATCAGGATCCGCACCGGCAGGGCCGTGTTGCGCCACATCAGCCGATCTCCTTGAGCGCGCGGGCGGCGACGGTCTCGGTGATCCGGCCCTGGCCAAGCGCGTGATGAATGGAAGCCCGGAAGCTCTGCCCGTCGGTCTCCAGGACCTCTCCGGTGATGAGCGGCCACTCGCCGGGATCGGCGCGCAGCAGGCGGGTGCGCAGGGCGGAATCGAAGGGGAGGAACTCGCGGATCGCGGTCCGCCTGCCGTCGGCGGAGGGCAGCAGCCTTTGGTTGACCACGAGGCGCAGCGACTGCGCGACCGAGGCCACCAGGTTGTCACGTTCGTCGCGCGGGCAGAGCGTGGTGATCCGCTGCATGGTCAGCGGCACGTTGTCGGCATGGATCGTGGTGGTCAGGGCATGGCCGGAGATGGCGGCATGGACCGAGGCGACCATGGTGGCGCTGTCGCGGCATTCGCCCACGATGATGTCGGTGGGCTCGCGGCGCATGCAGCCTCGGATGAAGGCGTCGAAGCTGGGCAGGTCGCGCGGCACCTCGGTCTGCGCCATGGTCGAGCTGACGGTGGGGAAGCGGTCGAGCAGGAACTCGATGGGCGCCGCCGCCTCCTGGATGTTGTAGTGCCCATCCGGGTCGGCCAGCTTGGCCACCGTCATGCCGGCGATCAGGGTGGACTTGCCCGAGCCGGTCCCGCCCGAGATGATCACCATGCCGCGCTCCGGGAAGCAGGCGGCGAGGATGCCCGGCTCGACCAGCTGCTCGGCGAGCGAGGGCGGCAGATCCGGGATCGGCCGCAGCACGATATTGGCCCCCTCGCGCCGGGCCGCACGGATCGGGGTGGCGTTGAGCCGGAAACGCAGACGGCGGGATCGGGACAGACCCACCTCGTAGCTGACGTCGAAGTCGGCGCCGCCCTGCAGGCGGGCGGTCCCATCGGCGCCGTAGAGGTGGTTGGTGATGTCGCCGAGCTCGACCTCGCTCAGATTGCCGCGCGTCGCCCGGTGGTTGCGGCCGTGGATCCGGACCCAGACCGGATGGCCGGTCTGGAACGCGATACGGGACGCCCCGGCCTCGTAAGCCCAGACCAACAGCGTATCGAGGCCTGGCGCCTCCTTGCGCGGCTCCACCACCCAGCGCTGACCCTCGCCGGGCCAGAGGTGTGGGTCGCGCGCCGAGACGGGTTCATCCCCGGGTTCGGGTGGGACTGGCGGGACGAGGTTCACCGGCAGCCCGCTCCCGGCCGCCAGCGCCGGATGTTGGCCTGAAGGCCGGGCTGGTCGGTGATCCGCACCACGCGGTCGCCGATGCTCAGCCGCGCCCGGCCGCCCTCGGTGTTGCGGGTCTCGAAGGCGACCCGGGGCTCCTCCACCAGACCGGCTCGCAGCAGGACCCGGTAGCGGGCCATGCCCACGATGTCGCGCTGCAGGCGTCCGAGATCGGACAGGAAGATCGTCACCGCCTGCTTCTCGCCCTGCGCCCAACCCTCGGCGACGCCACGGTTCCAGTAGGTGACCTCCTGGCGGGTGCGCGGCAGCGCCGCGTCGGCCGGCCGGGCCGGGCTGCCCCAGGACCGGACCAGGTAGGAGCGCCAGTCCGGTGGCGCCGAAGTCAGCTGCGCTTCACGCGTGATCTCGAAGATGCAGCTCGTCTCGCGGGCGACCTGGCCATTCTCGCCGAGGGCGAAGGCCAGTTGCGCCTCGGAGACGATGGGGGGACGCATCAGGGTCTGGCCACCCCCCACCGGCAGAACCAGGGGGCGGAAGTCGTAGGTCCCCGAGAGCTGCGCCTCGTAGCGCCGCAGCATCTCGTTGATGGCGAAGGAGCGGGCGGCCAGCCCGCCCTGGGCGCCGTAGGTCATGGCGGCCTGCCGCAGCACCTCGGCGCGGCCGGTCTCCAGCCCGTCGCCGGGCTGGTCGCCAGGGCGGGCGGCCTGCAGCGCCTCCAGCGAGGGCGGGACGTCGCCGCCCTCCACCACCGGCATGTTGCCGGCGCCGGTGATCGGTTGGTTCAGCTGGCTGGCCAGCGCCCGGGCGGCGTCGTCGTACTGCGCCTCGTTGGGCATGGGCGGGCTGGCGAGGAAGCGCACCGAACCCTCGGCACGCACGCCAGGGGCGAAGGCCAGGGCGAGGAGGGCGGTCGCGGCGAGCAGCGCCGGGCGGCGCGAGGTGGGGCGGGGCTCAGACACGATGCATCACCTGGACCGTGCGGGAGGCCGGATCGAGTTGCACCGTGGCGTAGGCACCAGCCTGTTCGCCGAGGGCCGAGAAGGCATCCACCACGGTGGTCGCGGGCAGGTTGACCGTCACCGGCACCGGCTGTGGCCGCTCGATCCCCTCGACGCTCGACACCACCACCCGGTAGCCCACGACATCGGCGAGCTTGCGCACGCCATCGGCCAGCGGGCCGTTCCAGGCGAAGGCGATGGGACGCTGCAGCTCCTCCGGCACCACGCGGCCGCGACGGGCGGTGAGGTCCACCCGGCTGACGCCGCCGAGCTGCGAGAGCTGCTGCCCCACCTGCTCCATCGACTGGCGGAGCGCGATCTCCGGGTTGGGCATGCCGGGGGTTGCGATCTCGGCCGTGGGGCCGCCCGTGGCGCAGCCCGCGAGGCCGACCAACCCCATCAAGGCCAGCATCAGCCGGCTGTTCATCCTCGCCATGCGGGACCTCCGTTCCTATGCGTGAAGCATGGAGCGGAGCGATGCGAACGGGAGGCCTCCCTTTGCAGCTGCGGGCTCGTTCGCCGACCTGTCAGACTGACGAGGACGGGGCTACGAATCCTGTGTTCGCATCGAACACGGCCCCTATGCGACGCGACTATTCGGCCGCCAGCTTCTGGGAAGGCTGGCCATGATCGGGCGCCACGTCCCGCAGGACGATGCCGAGGCCTTTGCCGTCGATCAGCTCGGCGGCGATCTCGTCCACCACGCCGGCTTCGGCGCGCGTGTCCAGCTCGCCGAGCTTGAGCCGCTCGTTCTTGCGCCGCTCGATCTCCTTCACCGCCGAGCCGCGCTTGAACACCTTCGCCAACCGCCGCAGCGCCTCCGAGAAGCCCAGGGCCGCATAGAGGCGGTTGCGCAGGCTGGTGTCGCCCGGCGTGGTGCTCAGCGCCCACAGCTCGACCGGGCCCAGCGAGTTGATGAGCATCTGCTCGTACTTGGCACCGCCGGCGGTCAGCACCGCGAGGAAGGGAGCCCCGTTCGGTCCCGGGCCGTTGAGCGCATAGCGCACGACATCCGCACTCGCGGCCGACAGGTCGAAGCGCGTGATGATCTCTTCGCGCTCCTTCTCGTCGCCGGTCCGCAGGATGAAGCGCCCGGTGCTCTGGGCGACGATGGCCTCGCCCATGTCCTCCAGCCGCTGCGACGAGAAGCCGAGCTGGATGTTGTGCTTGCGGCCCTCGCGCACGTCGAGCTCGGCCTGGGCGCGGACCAGCGGGCTGCCCCTGGTGCGGTGCCACTCGTCGTAGTCGAGGCGCTTGACCGCCTCCATCACCTCCTGGAACCGCTCGCGGTGGTAGTCGCGCACCGGCTCGGGGACGAACTGCGCGTAGTCCGGGTGCAGGAAGAAGTTCCGCGCCAGCAGATGCCGCGCCAGCATGTACATCAGCTCGGTCTGCCGGTTCGCCGCCGCCGAGCCGGCCGGAGCCACCGCGGCGAGGTCGAGCACGATGATGCGGGCCGGGCCGAAATCCAGGCGGGTTGGCCGGCTCAACGAGGGAAAGCGCCGGATCAGATCGTAGACGTAGCGCTCGAACAGGGTGCAGGCGGACTCGCTGGTCTCGGCGATATGCAGGTCCTTGAAGGCGTCGCGGATCTGGTCCGAGCGGGCGGCGGCGATCAGGTCCTGCAGCACCGGCACGGCATGGCGCTGCGCTACCTCGGCCAGCCGCATCTCGCCGGCGCCGATCAGCGCATCCACGGCGTCGCGCCACCAGGGGGTATCGCCGGGCAGGACGAGCCCGTGGCGGCGCAGCGCGGCATCCACCTCCGGCTCCACGCCGGCCCGGTAGGGCTTCGGCGAGCCGCCGGTGACGTCGGTGCAGAGCCGGTAGGCCTCGTCGATCACGGCGCCGATCAGCTGCGCCATGCCCTCGAAGGGAGTGGAGGTATCCGGGGGCGTGGTGGCCAGCGCCAGGAAGTTCTGCAGGAAGGACCGCTCCAGTGGCAGCGGGTAGTGGCAGCCGACCTGCAGGTCGAAGATATTGACCTCGTAGCCCGGCCCGAACTGCATGGTGACGAAGATCGCCTCGTGCTCGCGCGCGGGGCCGAGCGCCTCGCGCACCAGCCGCACGAAGCCCTGCGCCGAAGGGCCGATATCGGCCTTGCCGATCAGCGGCAGCCTGGCGCCCTTGACCCCGAGCACGGCGGGGCTGAGCACCAGGCCGAGGTTGATGCAGTTGGCCAGCACCGACTTGCCGGAACCGGGCGGCGCCACGAAGACGTCGCAGACGAGCGGGCGCTTGTCGCCGCCGGAGGGGTCGTAGGGCCAGATGGCGCCGTCGGGCCGGCGGAACAGCACCGAGCCCTGCTCCCAGGGCGAGGCGGTGCGGTTCCAGGGCAGCATGGCGAAGGCGTCGCCCAGCAGGGCGATCTGCGGCGTGCCGGTCGAGGTGAGCGACAGGCCGGGGACGCTGGACAGCGCCCCCTCCAGCGGATCGCCGGCGATCGGGGTGGTCTTGCAGTTGCCCCAGCCCTCGATGCGCTGCGCCAGGGTCGAGGCGCGACGGCGCAGCAGCCGCATCTCGCCGGCCGGGGCCCAGGTCGCGAAGGAGGCGCGCAGCCGCACGCCGATGTGGTTGTCCTCGTTGCGTGCCTGCCGCAGGGCGTCGAAGGCGCGCCGGATATCGGCGTTGCCGGGGAACATCGAGAAGAAGGTCGCGGCGACCTCCTTGATCTGCATGGCGTTGCGGCCGCCGCCCTCGATCACCACGGCGCTGCGCCAGGGGATGCGGTCCTGGCCCAGCCGGGCGGAAAGCTCGACGAAGGGACGCGGATCCTCGGGCCCCACCGCCATGTCCACCGGGGCATAGTCGTGATCGCCGATGCGGACGCGCTGGCCCCCCAGCGTCTCGGCATCGGCATGGAACATCTGCTCGGCCACGGCCGGCCACAGCATGCCGGCGGTGGGGCTCTCGCCGCCATCGGGATCCTCGGTCGCCCGCGGCATCACCCGGTCGCCCGGCAACGTCGCCTTCCAGTCGGAGCCGGCGGTTTCGCGGTAGACGGATTCGCGGATCACCCTGAGCGCCTCGTGGGCATCCAGTTCGCGGGTGGCGACGTCGTTGTTGCCGAGCGACGCGACGACCCGCGAGACGAAGGCCGTGTGCCGCGCCGCCATCACCTCGGAGCGCAGGTAGTAGCGCTGGCTGTTGCCGGCGCGCGGCCCCTCGCGCGAGAGGACCTTCTGCTCCTCGGCCATCTGCCGGCGCTCCTCCTTGGTCAGGACAGCGCGGCGGGTCCAGAGCACGTAGTAGGCGGCCTCCCAGCGCATGATCCGGGGCCACAGCGCCGCGCGTTCCTCGAGCACGTCCGAGACGTTGAGACCGAGTTCCCGTGCGATGGTGCGGCAGGAGGCGAGGTTCAGCCGCTCGATCTCGACCCCGGCCATGTCCGGGTCGGAGACGTACCAGCCGACAATGGCGTGGCCACGGTCCTCCAGCGCGCCCGCCAGGTCGATGCGCTGTGCCGTGGCGATGCGCTCGACGTCGTCGCGCCTGGCCATCCGCCGCATGCCCTCGATACGGACCACGCTGAGGTAGTCGCATTGGCGCGTCACCAGGGCGTCGCCATGGGCGGTCTCGATCTCGCAGAAGGCCGGCAGCGGCTGGCGGAGAACCAGCGACAGGCCGGCGAGGCCACGGGTGATGGCGGTGGCGATCATGCGGCCTCCGGGCGGTGGTGGATGATCCTGGGCGCGCCCCAGGCGCGCAGCAGGTCCGGATAGATGTCCTCCTTGCCGCGCGGCATCCGGCCGAGCGGCAGCAGGCGGACGCCGCCAAGGAGGTAGGCCCGGTCCTGGTAGGCGCGCGGCGCGAGGCCGAGCAGCGCGGCGCCGAGCACCGCCGGATCGTGGGTCAGGAGCTTGCTGGCGCAGATCGCCTGGCGGGCCCGGAACGCGGTCAGGGCCCGCCAGGCGGCGATGGTGGCCGGGCTTTCCCGGCGTGGCAGGATGTCGAGCGTCGGATCGTCGCCCGCCTCCAGCAAGGAGAGCTGGGCGGCGCGCGCGACGGCGAACAGCGCCTGCTGGCTCATCTCCGGCAGCCAGATCAGGGTCGCGGATCCCTCGGCCGCCGCGGTGTCGAGGTGCTGCGTGAGATGGCAGAGGGTACAGGCCACGGCGAGGTTGCCGGGCGCGGCGTCGGCCTCGTCGCCGTTCAGGTGGAACCATTCCTGCCGGCCCGCGGCGAGGGCGCCGCAGAACCGGCAGGGAATGTCGGGCACCGGGGCGGGGTCCACCTTGGTCGCCCGCCGCTCCCGGCAGGCCGCGCCGCCCCAGGAGGACGTATGCGACGACAGCAGGAGCGGCGGGAAACGCATGGTGGGAGGCCCCGGCTCAGTTGAAGGTGACGACCGAGTTGGTGCCGCTGACCGTCGCGGAGCCACCGGAGGCGGTCTGCGCTGCCTTGCCGATCCAGACGCCGCCGGTGGCGAAGAGGCCGCAGAGCACGATGCCGGCGAGGCCCATGGCGACCTTGCCGCCCTCGCGGTTCTGCGGCTGGCGCGACTGCCACAGGGCCCAGGCGCCGCCGATCAGGCAGATCAGCGCCGCGACGTACATCGCCATGGAGCCGAGGTTGCCGCCGGCGGTGGCCGCCTCCTGCGCCATGGTGCCGACCTGGCCGCCGATGGTGTTGGCGGCCTGGGCGAAGGCGTTGCCGGAGAAGAACGCCCCCATGGCCGCCGCCATCAGCGCCAGCCCGACGCGGCGGCGCAGGATCGCGCCCTGGGGGCGCGGGGCGAGGGTGGTCTTGTGGGAGATGATCGACACGATGATCGCTTTCCTGTTCAGGGCCGGGGCGCCGTCGGCGACCCTGCGATGATGCTGTGCGAGGTCCTTGCGAACGGCGCGCAGGATTTTTCGCGCGATCCTCAGGCGAACAGCGCGGCGAGGAAGGTCGCCAGCGGCAGCACGTTGATGAGCATGACGCCAAAGACGAACTGCACGAGGCAGCCACCCTGCGGCCGGCGGCTGATGCCGCGCATCACCGCCCACCAGGCGAACACGGCCATCAGCGCCATCATCGCGCCGAAGGCCTGGAAGAAACCCTGGAAGATGGTGACGACGTTGACGACGGTCTCGACGGGGGTGGAGCCCAGGGCGCTGCTGGCGCTCGGCACGTAGCCGAAGGCGCCGCCGGTGCCGACGGTGATCGAGGAGCCGCCGCTGCGGTTGGCCATGGTGAGGATGCCGTCGAAGCTGGCGAAGACGCCGCTCAGCACCAGCGACACCCAGGGGATCCACGGCTTGCCGCGGAAGGGGTTGTGCGGCTGCGCCTGCTGCCAGAAGCCCCAGGCGCCGAAGAGGAAGGCGGCGAGGGCCGCCACGTAGCAGAGGGCGGGGACGAGGTAGGCGATCGCGGTGCCGACATCGGCCGCGAAATTGGCGAGGCCCTGCATGGCGGGCGGCCTTACTGGATGCTGCCGCGCTCGGCGCGCACCACCCAGGTCGCGCCCTGCTGCGCGATCGCGGTGATGCGGCCGTAGCCCGGCACCTGGTCACCGACCGCGACCTGGAGCTGGGTGCCGGACTCGCCGGTGTTGTCCACCTCGGAGAGCATGGCGAGCCCGGGAGAGGCCGCCTGGACCCGGTAGCGGCGCCGCACGGTGTCGGCAGGGGCCTGGGTCCGCGACGCGACGGCGGCGACCGGCGGCGCCGGGGTGGGAGCCGCCGCTGCCGGCAGAGGCGCCGGCTGCACCGGCGAGCCCATGGCGGCCGCCACGGAGCCGCGCGCCTCGGCGATGGCCACGCGACGGGAGAGATCGGCCGTGGCGGCATCGAGGCGTTCCCGGGCGGCCGCCATGTCAGCGCGCAGCTGCCGGTTCTCCTCGCGTAGGTCGCGCACCATGGTCCCGATCGTCGTCACCAGGCCCAGAACCTCGACCTGCTGCGGCGTGCTCATCGGCGCCGGGCGCAACCCGGCCGCAACGGCGAGCGGGTCGGGCATCGCGAACTGGCTGGCTGCCGTCGCAGGGGGCGGCACCGGGATGACCGTCAGGGGCGCCGGCGCCGTCACGACCCCGGGCGGCCTCGCCGGGGAGGACGCAGAGGCCATGGCGGCCGGGGGTGGCTCAACCGCGGCGGCCGGTGCGGGTGGGCTGGTCGTCACGGGGGGAATGGCAGCGGGCGGCTGCGTCTGGGACGGGGCAGGCGTGGCAGGCGCACTTGCCAGGGCGGCAGGCGCGGCTGCCGGCTCGGGCATCGCATCGCTGGTTGCCACGGGCGGCCGGGCAGGGCCTTCCCCGATCCGGGGTGCCAGTGGCGTCGGTTCCACGACGCGGCGAGCCGGCAGGGAAGCGGTCGGCGTGGGCAGGTTGCTTTCGGCCGGGGCGGGGCGGGCGGGGTGGCCTGAAAGCCCACGATCTCCTGCAACTGCTGCTGCGGCGGTGCGGGGCGATGCGGCTCGCGCTCGACCGACGGCACCGAGGCCGGCGTGGGGCCGGCGGCGATCCGCGCAGAGGGCGCGACCAGCTCGGGGCCATGCGGAGCGACGATCTGCCGGGCGCCTTCCACCGCACCCTGCAGGCTCGCCGACACCCGCTTGAGGTCGAGGGGATAGATCGTGTTGTAGGGGGATGCCAGGAAGGCACCGCCTGCGAGAAGCAGCACGGCACCGAGGGCCACACTACCGAGGAGGCGGCCTCTCCGCCTGGCGCGCGGAGCGGGCTTCGCCGGGCTTATCGCCTCGGCAGGCTCCTGCGGCTCACCGGGACCCGACTGGCCCGGCACGTCCGAGGTCAGCGGCCGGAAATCGGGATGCGCGACGAGGTGGGTGTCCATGAGACGATCCTGCTGGGCGTTGGCCCGTAGGATCGTCCACCCCGACGCGAACGGCGCCCGGGAAAGCCGCCGGCCCGGCGTCAGTCGGCGGTGCGCAGATCCTCCAGGAACATGATGCCGACCGGCGCATTGGCAGCGAGGTGGATGGTCGGGCCGCGCGGCGCCGCCTGTTCCAGCGCCCGGCCGACCTGCTGCGCGGCGACGCCGGCGCCGACCGCGAGCTGCTGCTCGGGGTTCAGGCGGGTGATGAAGGAGGTCCCGCCGAGAGCTCCGATCTGGCCGTAGGTGTTGGAGGTCGTCGCGACCGCCTGGCCGAGGCCCGCGATGAAGGCGGCGGCGGCCGGCAGGACGAAGCGTTCCAGCATCCGCTGGTCGACACTGGTGGCCACCGCCGTCTCCATGCTGTCGGGCGCCACAACGATGCCGTCGGCCTGGAGCGTTTCGCCCTGGTACTGCACGCGGGTGATGCGGACGACGAGGCGGTTGCTCTGCCCGGCCTTGGAGAAGCTGCCGATCAGGCGAGCGCCGGCAATCGGACCACTATCGGCCTGCAGCACGATGGGACCGCCGGTTTCCGAGCTGACCGCCAACACGGTGTGGGCGTAGAGACCCCGCCCGGCCGGCATCAGGACGCGGCCCTGCCGCGTGCGGCCGCCAGGGAGCGCGCCATCCGTCTCCGCGGTCGCAGGGCGCGTGGCTCGACCAGCGGAAGCCGGCCGTGCGAGGGGCGCCGCGCCGCCCCGGCCGTCCTCGGCGCCGTCGGCGGCGGCGGCGCTGGACGGCGCGAGGGTCACGGTGGTCTGTCCCGGTCGCCCCTGCCAGCCGCCGAAAAGCCCGTTGACCGCGGCGCGGAAGGCCGGGTCGTCGGCCGGTGCCGTTGGCGTATTCGTCTGGGCAACGGTGCGGATCGGGTTCGGGGAGGGGGCCCCGCGCGCCGGCGGGGATGCGTAAAGCAGGGCCGGAGGCGGTGCCTCCACCACGGCCTGCCGCACGGCCGTCGGGGAGACAACAGGCGCCGCCGGCGCGGGCGTCACGATCGCGGCCGGTAGCTGGACCGGTGGCGGCAGCTGAAACTCGGTCGGGATGCCGCGCTGGCTGGCGTTGATCGGCGGCGTGAAGGACCGTCCGGCTTCCTGTGCCCGCTCGGCCTGCCGCTGGTTGTCGGCCACGGCCAGGCGGTCCTGGTAGGGGGTGCTGTTAGGGCCGCCGGGCAGGGTGTTCACCGGGGCCTGGCGCGCGGCGCGGCTTTCCGCGGGAGGCTCGGTCGAGCCGAACGTGGCCCAGATGGCGGTGCCCACCACGGTCGCGCCGAGGGCGGCGATACCGGCGAGCCGCATCGGTCCGGCGCCCAGGGCGCGGTTGAAGGGATTGCGCAGGCTTCTGCGCGGGATGGCGGCGTCGGACATCAGCGTTCCTCCCGCAGCTCGGCCGAGACCGTGCGGTTGTTGACCGAGAGCAGCACGACCGGCGTCTGCGCCAGCGCGTAGACCGTGGTGCCGCCCTCGCCGTACTGCGAAGCGTCCCAGGGGGGCGACAGCAGCGTGTGGCGCGTGCGCAGGTAGAGCTGGCTGCCCAGCCGCCAGGCCCGCACGTCGTCGGGCGAGACACCGCTGACGGCGAGGGGCACGGCATCGGCCGGGGCCACGCCGGAGAGCATGGCGGTGAGGTAGGGGGCGCCGGTGACGGGCGCGCCAGGGCGGGTGTCGATCTGGATGCGGGCATTCGGCCCGCGGTTGGAGACGTGGATGCTGACATCCGCGTCGTAGCGGGCCTGGCCGGCCACCAGCAGGAAGGAGATCGGCTTGGGCGCGCCTTGCAGGTTCACCAGCAGGCCGCCACGCGGTGCCACGGACATCGGCGTGATCTGGATGGTGTTGGAACCGCGCACCGGGACGCAGACATGGAAGCCCGTCAGGTCGGCGGACGGCCCTCCGGGACCGGCCGGGCCGGCATTGGGCGAGGTCGAGCAGCCGCCGACGCCGGCACCGCCGCCGCCCGAGACGTTGGCGTTGTTGGAGTTGGTGTCCCAGGCGATGGGCCAGGGCTGGCCGGTGTTGTCGAAGAAGCTGAGCGCGGTGGGGTAGCCGCGCACGGTCTGCACGATGGAGGTCGGCTGGCCGGGCTGAAAGCCGACATTCACCGGCCGGCTCACGGGCGCCGCCACGATGGCAACGCTCTCCTCCTGGGCGCGGCGCACCTCGCCGTAGCGGCGCGCCAGCTCGCGGATCATCTCCGGGGTAAGCGGGATCGCGTCCTCCAGGATGCGGTCGCGCGTGGCGGCCCGATCCGCCGGACTCGGTGGTGATTGTGGAGGTGCCTGGGCCGATGCGGCGGCGGCGAGCAGGGAGCCTGCGGCAAGGCCAAGGATGGCGGGACGGACATGCACGAGCGGAACTCCTGATCCGGCTATCGGGCGATGGCGACCATCTGGTCGATCATCAGGCCGTCGGGACGATCCTCGTCGTTGGTGCGAACGACGACCGTCGAAATGGTCAGGTTGGTCTGGCTCGTCTGCTGCGAGTTCTCACAGGTCTGCACGATGGGGAACTGCACCGTGTGGCTCAGGCGCCCCCGCACGATCTGCGTGTCGGCGATGGTGGCGGCGCGCTGCGCCTGGGCGTAGCAGACCATGCGTCCGGCCTTCATCGCCTCGAAATTGCCGCTGGCCTGGTAGCTGCGCGCGAAGCTGTTCCAGCCCTGCAGCGAGAAGCGCCGGCCTGCCGTGTTCAGCTGCGTCGGGTAGTCGTGATAGTTGACATTATAGGCGGCCAGCACTGCCCGGACCGTCCATTCCAGCAGCTGCGCGTCATCCACGACGGGGCTTTCCAGCGCGCGGATCGGCCGCGGCGGATTGCGTCCGTCGACCAGGAAGTAGCGCGTCTCGCTGGGCCGTGTCTGCAACCAGTAGGAATGCGCCAGGGCCGAGAGGGTGACGACGGACATGGCGACCGTCAGCAGGGTCAGCCGGTTCACGAGGCGTCCCTGGAAGTCCGGATCGCTCAGCCGATGGCTGACCGCCGCGCGAGCATTCTGCATGGGATGGTTCCGTCCTGATGCCGGAATCCTCGGCCATGCCGATGCGAACAGCGAATGGTCGCCGCTAGAGCGTTTTCCTGCCTGACTGAATCGCTTGTGATCCCGCGAGCGGCAGGACGGTGCTTCAGTGTCGCCTCGGCAGGAGGGGCGATGGGCATGTCGAAGGCGTTGTCGGTCGACTTGCGGGAACGCGTGGTGGCGGCGATCGCGGCGGGGTCGTCCTGCCGGGCTGCGGCACTTCGCTTCGGGGTGAGCGCGGCCAGCGCGGTCCGCTGGGCGGCGCTGGTGCGGGAGGCGGGGTCGGTCGCGCCGGGGCCGCTGGGCGGGGACCGGCGCTCGGCGCAGATCGAGGCGCATGCAGCGCTCATCCTTCGCTTCGTCGATCAGAAGTCCGACATCACGCTGCAGGAGATCAGGGCAGAGTTGGCCAAGGCTGGCGTATCCGCTGGCATCGGCACGTTGTGGCGCTTCTTCGACCGACGGCGGATGACATGGAAAAAAAGTCCGCCCACGCCGCGGAGCAGGACCGCCCAGATGTCCTGAGGCGGCGCTGGGCCTGGTTCGAAGCCCAGCCGGACCTCGACCTGGACCGGCTGGTGTTCATTGATGAAACCTGGGCCTCAACCAACATGGCCCGCACCCACGGCCGGGCACCCCGGGGCGAGCGGCTGCGGGCCGCTATCCCGCACGGTCACTGGCTGACCACCACCTTCGTCGCCGGCCTGCGCAATACCGGCATGGTCGCGCCCATGGTGCTCGACGGGCCGATCAACGGTTCGCTCTTCCAGGACTACGTGGAGCAGGTCCTGGTGCCCGAGCTCCGTCCTGGCGACATCGTCATCATGGACAACCTCGGCAGCCACAAGGGCACAGGAGTGAGGGCCGCCATCGAGGCCGCAGGTGCCAGCCTGCTCTACCTTCCGCCCTACAGTCCCGACTTCAACCCGATCGAGAACGCCTTCGCCAAGCTGAAGTCCGCACTCCGCACAGCAGCCGAGCGCAGCCTCGACGGGCTATGGGCCGCCATCGGCCGCATCATCGACACCTTCACCCCAGCTGAGTGCACCAACTACTTCGCCGCCGCTGGCTATGACGCAGACTGATAGGAAAACGCTCTAGTGTCCTGATCGCGAAATTCCTACGATCATGCGAATGGTCGTAGGAGGGGGCGATGGGCAAACCTGCGGTCTTGATTGCACTGAGTGAGGCCGAACGGCGGGAGCTAGAATCGCTGGCGCGGGCCCATAAGACCGGTCAGGCGATGGCGCGGCGGGCCCGGATCGTGCTGGCTGCGGCGGCAGGGCTGGAGAACAAAGTGATCTGCGCCGAGGTTGGCGCCGACGCGAACACGGTCGGCAAGTGGCGCCGCCGCTTTGCCGCGCAGCGGCTGGACGGGCTGCTCGACGAGCCAAGACCGGGCACGCCGCGCCGGATCGGGGATGACGAGATCGCCGACACTATTCGCCGGACGCTCGAGATGCCCCCGGCCGGGGCCACACATTGGTCGTTGCGCTCCATGGCCAAGGCGGTCGGCTATGCGCCGTCCACCATCCACCGCATCTGGCGTGCCTTTGGATTGCAACCCCACCGGAGCGAGACCTTCAAGCTCTCAAACGACCCGCTCTTTGTCGAAAAGGTGCGCGACATTGTCGGGCTGTACATGAGCCCGCCCGAGCGCGCCTTGGTGCTGTGTGTGGACGAAAAGTCTCAGATCCAGGCACTCGATCGCACGCAGCCTCTGCTGCCGATGCGCCCCGGGCAAATCGAGCGCCGCACCCACGACTACACCCGACACGGCACGACCTCGCTGTTCGCCGCCCTCGACATCGCCACGGGCGCGGTGATCGGCCGCTGCTACCCCAAGCACCGCTCCAGCGAGTTCAGGCGCTTCCTCGATCAGGTCGAGGCCGCTGTACCCGCTGATCTCGACATCCATCTCGTGATGGACAACTACGCCACCCACAAAACCAAGCCGGTCCGCGATTGGCTCGCCAAACGCCCCCGTTGGCACGTCCACTTCACCCCTACTGGCGCATCATGGATCAACCAGGTCGAGCGCTTCTTCGCCCTCCTGACCGAGCGCCAGCTCCGGCGCGGGGTCTACCGCTCGACCGCCCAACTTGA
Organism: Zopfia rhizophila CBS 207.26; assembly: GCA_010093925.1. NCBI lineage: Eukaryota > Fungi > Ascomycota > Dothideomycetes > Zopfiaceae > Zopfia > Zopfia rhizophila. The sequence goes on from ML994777.1 coordinate 43,812, forward strand.
GGCCAACATTCGCGCCTTCATCGACGCCCATAACGCCAGCCCCAAGCCCTTTCGCTGGACCAAGTCCGCCGACGACATTCTCGCCGCCATCCAGCGCTTCTGCCTCCGTTCCCAACAGATCGGAGGAACTACAGAATCAGGACACTAGTGTCCTGATCGCGAAATTCCTACGATCATGCGAATGGTCGTAGGAGGGGGCGATGGGCAAACCTGCGGTCTTGATTGCACTGAGTGAGGCCGAACGGCGGGAGCTAGAATCGCTGGCGCGGGCCCATAAGACCGGTCAGGCGATGGCGCGGCGGGCCCGGATCGTGCTGGCTGCGGCGGCAGGGCTGGAGAACAAAGTGATCTGCGCCGAGGTTGGCGCCGACGCGAACACGGTCGGCAAGTGGCGCCGCCGCTTTGCCGCGCAGCGGCTGGACGGGCTGCTCGACGAGCCAAGACCGGGCACGCCGCGCCGGATCGGGGATGACGAGATCGCCGACACTATTCGCCGGACGCTCGAGATGCCCCCGGCCGGGGCCACACATTGGTCGTTGCGCTCCATGGCCAAGGCGGTCGGCTATGCGCCGTCCACCATCCACCGCATCTGGCGTGCCTTTGGATTGCAACCCCACCGGAGCGAGACCTTCAAGCTCTCAAACGACCCGCTCTTTGTCGAAAAGGTGCGCGACATTGTCGGGCTGTACATGAGCCCGCCCGAGCGCGCCTTGGTGCTGTGTGTGGACGAAAAGTCTCAGATCCAGGCACTCGATCGCACGCAGCCTCTGCTGCCGATGCGCCCCGGGCAAATCGAGCGCCGCACCCACGACTACACCCGACACGGCACGACCTCGCTGTTCGCCGCCCTCGACATCGCCACGGGCGCGGTGATCGGCCGCTGCTACCCCAAGCACCGCTCCAGCGAGTTCAGGCGCTTCCTCGATCAGGTCGAGGCCGCTGTACCCGCTGATCTCGACATCCATCTCGTGATGGACAACTACGCCACCCACAAAACCAAGCCGGTCCGCGATTGGCTCGCCAAACGCCCCCGTTGGCACGTCCACTTCACCCCTACTGGCGCATCATGGATCAACCAGGTCGAGCGCTTCTTCGCCCTCCTGACCGAGCGCCAGCTCCGGCGCGGGGTCTACCGCTCGACCGCCCAACTTGAGGCCAACATTCGCGCCTTCATCGACGCCCATAACGCCAGCCCCAAGCCCTTTCGCTGGACCAAGTCCGCCGACGACATTCTCGCCGCCATCCAGCGCTTCTGCCTCCGTTCCCAACAGATCGGAGGAACTACAGAATCAGGACACTAGTAGTCCAGGTTGGACTGCTCCCGCTGGTACTTGCTGGACCGCCGGGTGATCGGCGCGACCGTGGTAAACCGGTCACCGAAGAACAGTCGGCCCGGATGCTTGCTGCATCGACGGACCTCCAACTCGGCCTGGCGCAGCCGCTCGCGCGCCAGCTCGGCGTCGTAGACCTTCGTCAACTCCCGGCGCGGCCGCGAAGGGACCTCCATCAGGTCCAGGCGCGTCCTGATGGCGCTGAACGGAATGCCGAGATCGCGGGCGGCAGCGCGCGGATGCTGCCCGGCCCAGCGGGTACTGGCGACGTAGAGTTCCAGGCGGGGGGTCCAAGCCACCTGACCGCGGCTGTCGCGCACCTCCACGGCGAGCGGCAGGCCATCGAAGCCCGTCAGCGTCCGGACACGCCGCATCCCCGCCTTGGGCTCGGGAAGGGAGGGCGCCTCCGCCAGCGCCGGGACCGGCTCCAGGCCATCCGCCCTCCGCCTGGCCGCCGCCGCGGAGGGGGCGGCCTTGGCAACGAGGGTGCAGGTGACCTGCGCCTGCTGCCGACGAGTCCGCACCGGGGGCTGCGCGACGCAGCCCTTGTTGAGGGGCGCGGATGCGACATGGAGGCCACCTCCGGTCGATGATCCGGTTCCGGGCACGGCGGAGATCTGACGGGCCGCACCAGTTGCGGCGACCGCTCGGGCCGCGGGGCGGCGGATATCGCCTCGCCGCCGGCCCGGTAGACCGAGGCGGCGGCTCAGGGCGTAGATGCCGCCCCGAGAGCGCCCGAAGGTATCGGACATGCTGCCGACATCCCAATTACCGACCCAGCACTCGATGAATGGTGGCAGATCACTGTTGGGCCAGGCGCGTGGATGGTTGTTCCGGCGCATGGGTTGATCGTGCGGCGTGGCCATCCCGCAGGCCACAACGCGCTCCAGGATGAAGCCGATGGTCACGCCAAGGAAGCATTGCAGGGCTTCGAGACCGTGGCCCTTGGCGATCATCGCGGCCAGGACCGGATCGAGCCACCATCCGGATGTCGCGCTCGCCTCACTCGTTTTCGCGCCGAGGCGGCTCCTGCTGTCGGTGGCATTGCCCCCGGAGACGTGACCAGACATGCGAGAACCCCCGTCGATCCCGGGGAGAGACTGTCACAACCGTTATCGACGGATCAATGTAATTTAGTGGTTTGCAACAAAAAATACCGTCCGAGTGTTTTCATTCTGCGCTGATGAATGTTGGTGCGAACGGTATGGTGCTACATAGATGGCTGAATTTGCTTCGGTTTCCAAACTAGGTTTTGCCGCCACGGCCATAGGGGTTCGACGTCGTTCGCATGGCTCGCGCCAGGTGAACCAAGCGGTCGATTTCGGCCAGGACCGTATCGAGGTCCTCCAGCCGGCGCCCGGCTTCGCCTTCCGGCTGCCGGCTTCGGTTGCCCCGTTGATCGGGCTCCTGCCGGGTACGGGGAAGCAGATCGGCTGGCTCGACATCCAGGCCCTTGGCGATGCCAATCAGGGTCTTGAGAGTGAGATACTGCAGTCCGCTCTCGACCGAGAAGATTGTCGTGAGCTGTAACCCCGCTCTCGTGGCCAGTTCCGACTGGGTCAGGGAACGATCTCCGCGCAGTTCCTTGATGCGTTTACCGACGACGGCCGCGTAAGGATCGAGATCCCGCTCCGCGCCTCGAAGCCGGCGCGGCGTTGACGGGGGGCTGGGGGGCGACGGAGCGGCGACCGAACCCTGCTCTGGCTTCTTCATCGGACGCAGACCCTTTCGGACCTGGCCGACGATATCAGTGGCCCCGGGTGCCGTTCGCATTGGCGAAAGGCAGAGATGGGCGAAGGAGAACCCACGCCATGGCATTCCCCCCGGCCGTCCTGTTGATCCTGCAACTTCTGCACCCCTCCACGAACCCGGTGGCTCCGGTCGACTTTCAGCTGACACCGCTTGGCGTCGCCAGGTCGGAATCCGGCCATACGGATACACCCTCTGGTAACACCGATGCACAGCAAACGCCCACCCGCGGTCCGGTTCGATCAGGCGCCCGCCCGGCCCGGCCGGCGACCGTGCAGGGCTATGGGACTGATATCCCGCTGTCATTTGCCGTCCGGCAGATCGTTCCCAAGGGTATCCGGGTCATCTACGGCCCCGATGTGACACCGGAGACGCCGGTATCCTGGAGCGGCGGCAAGGCCTGGTCCGAGGTGCTGCGCGACAGCCTGAAGCCCCGGCGGCTCCGGCTGTTGCTCGCGGGACAGACCGCCACCATCACCCGCTAGGCCGTCGAGACGGCACGCCGTTCGCCTCGCGCCCTGCCAGCCTGTCCCCTCCTTGGAAAGTGGAGGGGCACCGTGCCCGACCTGGAACGAGATGGCGTCCTGGACTGGGTCCGGCGGGCCGAACCCGCCCTGGCGGCGATGGGGGCCGGACTGATCCGGCCCGTGGAGGATGATACGGCCGTGCTGCCGCTGCTGACCGCGTTCGGCCGGCATCTCGATGAGGATGCCGGGGGCGGCGACCGCCTTGCCGGCCTTTTCACCGACGAGGGCCTGCATCTCCGGGAGGCCATGGCCCAGCTCGGCGTCGCACGGCTGCTGAGACTGCTCGCCTGGTTCGACGAGGCGCCCGTGGGCCGCTTCCATCCCTGGCCCGAAGTCCTGCTGCGCGACGAGACCACCGAAGCCGGCGCTTGCCTTCGGGCCATGCTGGCGGCGCTGCACCGCCAGACCCTGCTGGAACGCCTGTTCGCCCCCGCCCGGCTGGAGCTGCTGGCCGAGATCCTGGGCGAAGCCCACCGGGAGGCGGCGTGATGCGTCGCACCTGCCTCGCCCTGGCGCTACTCGCGACCCTCCTCGCCGCGCCCTCCCTCGCCCGGGCGCAATCGACCGGCAGCGTGGGCTGTACCGCGATCACCCAGGCCGCCGCCGGCGCCATCGAGGCACGGGTCCAGGCCGACGACACGGCCATCCAGGCGCCCACCAGCGTCCGCAACCTGACCTGCCTCGACAACTTCTTTCGCGGCGTCGGCCTGAACGTGATCGCCAGCCTGCTCGATCCCACCAACCTGCTCGACGCCATCCAGGGCCAGATCTGCGCCACGGTCAGCCAGGCCTGGCAGTCGGCGCTCGGCTCCATCCAGTGCGGCCTCACCGTCAGCGGCTTCAACCTGGGCTTCGGCGGGATCGGCGGCGGCGTGATGTGCCCGCGTCTGTCCTTCGGCGGCGGCGGTCCGCCCATCGGCAGCTTCGGAACGGGCTTCGGGACGTCGGGCAACTTCTACGTCAACGGCTCACCCCTCGCGCCCTCCGGCTACACCCTGCCAAGCCGCTAGACGGAACGGAGAGATCCCATGCGGAAACATCTCAGGACCACCGTCGCCATCCTGGTCGTGGCCGGCACCGTGACAACGGTTGCCCCCCGTCCGGCCCATGCGGAATGGCCGACCTTCGACGCCATCACCCACCTCCTGCTGACGCAGGCGCAGCAGGTGCTCAACAACGCGATCAGCCGCGTCTATGACAACATCACCGATATCGGGAACCTGATCGGCGACCGGATCACCAACATGGGGGGGCTGCTGGACACCAAGCTGGGCGATGGCTTCACCCAGGTCTCCAACTATCAGCGCGCGCAGATCAGCGCGGTCCAGCAGATCGCCGACGCCTCCAACACCGCCAATGCACGCTTCCAGCGGGACATGCGGAACACGGAGATCCGCGACGAACACACCGCCTCGCCCCAGGCATGTCTGGCTCTCGACAGCGGTCAGGCGGCAACCGTGTCGCGCATCCAGGGCGACCGGATCGCGACCGCCATCGCCGACGTCATGGATCTGCGGGGTGAAGGCGGCCAGGGCACCGCGGCCTGGTACGGGCAGGCGCAGTCCATGACATCCAGCAACGCCCTGCATCTCGCCCGCTACTGCGACCCGGACGAGGCGGCGGCCGGTCTCTGCGCCGTCTCCGTCCGCCCCAATGCCGATGTGCGGGCCTCGTCCTTCAGCGGCCGCGAGGTCTACGCCGATGTCGACGAGGTGAACGCCGCAAACGATTATGCCACCAACGTCATCCAGCCGGTCGTCCCGGCCGCGCTGCGCGGCGACCACCTGACCTCCGTCGAGGGGCAGAACGCCTCCGCCCTGCGGCGCGCCTACGACGCCCGCATGTCCCTCGCCCGCTCGGTGTTCAGCTCGCAGATCGCCATGACGGCGCCCGCGGTAACACTGAACGATGCCCAGCGCGCGCAGATCACCGCGCGTGGCGGCACGCCGCCCTCCGCCGGTTCCTGGATGCAGGTCCTCTCCCTGGAGGTCGACCGGCGCTTTTCGGACACAGGCTGGGCGGCGTCGCTGCAGGCGATGACGCCGGCCGCCGTCTCCCGCGAGATCGCGGCGCAGCTCGCGCTCGCCAACTACCTCTCCCTGCAGAACCTGCGGGTGCAGCAGCAGGTCGCGGCGGTCGGCGCGGCCAACCTCGCCATCGCGGCGGAACGGGGCTTTCCCGGCATCGGCGCGACCCCGATCCCCTCCCCGTCCTTCGTCGCCAACTAAGGAACCCTCCGCATGTCCGCCACCCTGTCCGACGGGCCCCGCCCCGCCGCCCGCGGCCCCGATCCGCTGCGCGAGCTGTTCGACCGGATGAACGAGGTGCGTGCCACCCTCTCCGGGCACGATCCCAGACTGAGCCGTCAGATCGAGGAGGTGACCCGGCTGCTGCACCAGCCCGATGTCGCCCGCGACGAGGCGCTGCGGACCCGCGCCGCCTACGTGCATCAGGACTTCTCCCGCCTGGCCGGCCCGGTCGGCGGTGTTTCGGAGGGGCTTCGCGCCGAGCTTGGGCGCTTGGCCAACTCGGCGCCGGGGCTGGAGAACGAGCGCATCCGCGACCTGCTGCGCGAGGTGCCGGACCTGCGGGATCGCCGCCTCGCCCACGACATCCGGACCCTGGCCGTCATCACAGGCAAGGAGGGCGGCGATCAGTACCGACCCGACGTCATGGATAAGGTGGAGGCACTGGAGCGGCGGGTCATGACGCTCTCGCCGACCTTTGGTAGCAACGTTGCCCGGCAAGCGCAGCCGGACCTGGCCGCCGGGCCGCAACCATCGGCTCCCCCGACCGCCCAGACGGCCACCCCGCGGATGCCGCAGCCGGAGGAGAAGCCGACCGCAACGCCCCCGCCGTCGGTGCAGGCCAACGCCTCCCCGGGCGAAGGCGCACGCGCACCGCGACAGCCCGAGGCCGGTCAGCAGGCTACCCACCCCTCCACGCCACCCCCGCCCGCCCAGCGTGCCGCCGAGGTTCAGGGTCAGCCCGCTCAGCCCGGATCGGGTACCCGTGAGGCCAGTCCGGTCGAGCGGCTGGTGGCCTCGATGATGCCGCCCCGTTCCCCCAGTCCGCCGCCCTGGGAGCCGCAGCCGACCCCGATCACCGAACGGATCGGCAGCTTCCTGGCCAACCGCTCCAACAGCAAGGCGCTGGAGACCGCCGAAGCATCCGGGCAGCGCGCCGTGGACGCCCTGCGGGGCTTTGCCCAGGGGGCCGGCGCGGCGGTCATGGCGCGGATCAGCGAGGCCGCCCGCTCCGACCCGCGCGGCATGGAAGGGGTGCTGGCCGAGATGCGCGAAGGAGGGCGGCATTCGGAGCTGCGCACGCAGTTCAACAGCGCCCTCGTCCAGGAGAAGGGCCTCGCCGCCGCCTACGATGCCGCCGCCTCGGCGGTGAAGCAGTACGGCACCGACCGCCAGGCGGCCGAGGCCGTGATCCTCAAGCGGTCCGAACCGGCGGCGCTGGCCGGTCGCTTCGAGCGGCTCGACGCCGCCATCGGCGAGGCCGCGTCCCACCTGCCCAGCCGCCAGGACGGCAAGAGCGTGGTGGACGAGCTTGGCCAGAAGGTCGCCGAGCTGGTGCGGCGCGCGGCGGATGCCGTCCGTAACGTCTTCCAGCAGGACCACCGCCCAGGCGCATCGGCGTCGTCCTCGCCGTCTCCCAGTCCATAGCAGGCTACCAACCCGGCCAGAGGTGGAGGGCGAACGCAGTCCACGACGGCTCCACGTCGCGTGCTGCGGTAGATCTTCGTCGGCGGGCTACCGCTGATTAGGGTGGATTCGAGAAATTGGGTGATTGCGTAGCAATTGCCGGTCTGCTCTCAGAAGCGGACATTTGAAGTCTTGGGTTCACAGACGCGGCTGGCACGGGCTCACGATCGCAAAGGACGGCCGATGATGTTGGCATACCCGAAATGCGTGTCGGCGGTGAACCAGATCCGCTTGGCCATAGCAGCGTTGCCTCTTCGGACGGTCGCGAGGGCGGGGACGCGCGGGCGGGCCGGTGAGCCCGTCAGGTGGCTGCTATCGCGTCGGCTGCGAAGGGGGTCGTCATCGGGACGGGCCGTCTACCAGGACCCCCAACGGGCGTCCACGGGGTACCGTAGATCAAGCCGTCATCTCCGTGAGGTCGCGGTCGGCCCGCGCGCGGCGCACGGAAGCGCCGCTATCGTCTTGGCACGAGCAGAGGGGCTGGCGAAACCACGATGAGCCTTTGCGAGGCCCTGCTCAGAGCCACGTAGAGGTCGCATGCCGTCATGCCCGCCGTGTCCATCACGACCGCGCGTTCGGCCTCCAGCCCCTTCAGTAGCAGCGTGCTGCCCACGGCGCGGGGCGGCAGCTTGCGCTCGCCGTCGGCGCGCCGATCGCGGACGAGGACGGCGCACTCCCTGAGCCCGGTCCCCGGGCGGGAGGCGGCGAGGGCCGTCGCGTCCCGCATCGCTTCGAGGAGGTCCGACCTGAACGCCCAGCGTCCCGGCGCTCCGGCGATGGCGGACAGGGCCGCCGGCAACCTCGGCGTTCCCTCCGCTGCAAGGGCGACCAGAGCCGTCTCCTCCGGCGTCGCCGCGGCGCGGGCCGTTCGCGCCCGCAGCGCCCTGACTCGTTCCATCGTGCGCGGAACCGTCACCCCTGTCATGACCGCCTGCGCGAAGGTCAGAAGCCTCTCCGCCAGATCCTCGCCCGACGCGCGATCCATGGCGGCGGCGTGGGAGACCAGCTCCTTGAGGGTCACGGGTTCCACCACGGTCAGCCTGAAGCCGCCCCTGGCGAACTCCTGCCGCCCGGTAGGGTCCTTGGCCTCGGTGACGATGATGGTCCGCACGCCGTCGGGCGGGGGAACGGCCCGGCGGCGCGTCTCGCGCCTGCCCGCCGCGTCCGAAGGCTCGGCGACGTGGACGACGTTCGGTGGCGCGCCCCGCAGGTCCACGCCGCCGCCGCGCGACAGCACGTCCCGCTGCGTGAGGATCCAGCGTCCGAACTCCTCCTGGCCCCGCCACCGCCAGGGTTCCGAGAGCGTCCCGATCGGGGGGAAGGCGGCCTGCACGTCCGACCAGGGAGGAAGTCGGTCGCCCCCGAAGCCGAACACGCGCTGCATCGGATCACCGAGCACCACTGTAGGGAGCACCTCGGTGAGGGCCATGACGAGCGCATGCTGGTCGAGGTTGCAGTCCTGATACTCGTCCACCAGCAGCATGGAGTAGGTGGCGCGGAGGATGGTCCGCACGGCCGCGTGGCCCAGCAGGCGGATCGCCGCCTGCCGCGCCTCCTTCCACACGCCCGGCCCCTCGTGGCGGGAGAACCCAGAGGCAGCCGGAAAGCGGGTCAGGAACCAGAGCGTCCACCCGTCGAGGGTGCCGACGCGAGGCGGCTTGAGGCCCGCCGCCGTCCCGATCCGGTCCCGGATGACCCAGGCGCCCGCCCTCGTATGGGTCAGGACGAGGGCGCGCCGTCCGTCGTGGCCTTCGGCGGCGCGGGCCAGTAGAAAGGTCTTGCCGCAGCCCGCCGGCGCCTCGACGAGGCCGCGGGGGCAGGCGAGGACGTCATCGGGCGTCGGCATCCGCCGCCCCCTCCTCCATCCAGGCGAACAGCGCCTCGACGGTCGCCCGCAGCGGCGCCCCGCACCCCGCCAGATGCGGGCCGAGGACCTCCCTGCCGATCCGCTCCCCTCGCTCCTGGGGCGACTTGAACCACGCGTGTTTCCTGTTCTTCGCCGCCTTGCCGAAGGCGATTCGAAGGTCGTCGGGGAAGGTCTGCTGGATCGCGGCCACGTCCGGGGCCGTCGCGCCGTGGTTCCTCAGCCCGTCCCGCACTGCGTCCTCGCCGACCCACTCCACCGCGAGGCGGGCGAGGAGGGCCATGGCCTCGGCCGGGAGATCCGCCGCGAGCTGCTCCTCGGTGCTGCGACCCTCCTCCCATTTAAGGACGCGCCCGCCCCCCGTGACGAACGCCGCCTCCTCCGCGGGCGCGCCGTCGTCGCAGTCCCGCAGCAGGGCGGTCCTGTAGCCGAGCCGCCGGAACGCGAGGGCCCGCTTGGCCATGCTCTTGCCGCCGCCGTCGCAGGTGGCGACCCCGAGGAGGGCCATGGAGCGCAGCCCCTGCTCGACGCGCCAGAGCTCCAGGCCGCGGACGAGGCCGACCTCGGTGCTGTCCTCGCAGACGAGCACGCTCGGGGAGAGGAACGCCTCGGGGCAGCTCCGCAGGGTCGGCTGGGCGTCCTCGACGGCGGACGCGAGGTGCAGCCGCACGACGCCGATCGCGTCCCGCCTCGTGACCCAGACCTGGCTCGCCGCGAGTTCCCGCAGGACGACGGGGGAGTGGGTGGTGAGGACGATCTGCTGCGGCGGCGGGTCGGACTTCGCCCCGAGGTGATGCAGCAGGCGCGCGATGCGATAGGGCTCCAGCCCGTGCTCGAACTCGTCGATGAGCGTCACGGAGGCGACCCCCGCCGCCCGGGCCTGGAGGCCGGCGGCGAGGAGCCGGGCCGAGCCGGTCCCGAGGCCCCGAAGGGGTACGTCCCCGCCGTCGTGCAGGGCCACCGCGCCGTCGCGGATGCTGACCGCGTGGGCGTCCAGCGCCGCCGTGACCGTCTCGGCGTCCCGCACGCCCAGTGCGGCCGCCACCTCGGCTACGACCTCCGTCGCCGCCGCGAACTGATCGGTCACCCCGGCGGCAAACGCCCTCCGGGCCTCCCGGGACGCGGAGGCCAGCGCGGCCCCCATGTCGGGCCTCCGCGCCGCTATCCTGTGAAGGACGGATCCCTGCCGCCAGGCGAGGTGATGGGCGGGCGAAGCCTGCAGGCGAAGGGCCTGGAGCGCCGTCCTGTGCGAGGACCGCGCCTCCCGCGGTCCGTTAGGGCCGGGAGGCGCGTCTGAATGGAACGTCCAGCAGGGTTCGAGGTCGTCGCCGACCTCTAGACGTATGGTGACCACGGGTTCGAGGTCGCCGGTCGGCTCCGGCAGGATGGCGTCCAGGGCGAGGCTGAATCCTCTCAGAGGCAGCCCGTACTCCAGATCGAGGAGGTCGGCAGGCAGTTCGCCCACGGTCACGTCGATGCGGATGGGCCGCGTCACGTCCAGGCGGTGGAAGTCCCCGTCCGACAGCGCGGGGGACCGCCGGGCACCGAGCACGAGGTCGAGGGCCTCCAGGATCGTGGACTTGCCCGTGTCGCCCGGGCCCACCACGGCGTTGACGCCCGCCGAAGGAGACCAGTCTAGCGAGCGGACTCCCCTGAAGTTCTCGATGTGGAGGTGACGGACGACGGGCACGTGCTGCTCCTGCCCCCGCGGCGGGCGAGCGCGGGAGCCGATCCCTGAGGGCCGATTCGCGCGGATGACGAGAGCGACATCTTCGGCCTGCGGCGTTCAGACGACAACCGCGGCCGCGGGCGCGTCCCCTAAGTGCCCGCCCCGCAGGTCCGCCGCGCGCGTCCTCCCGCGCGGCCCGCTCGCCAGTTGCACCGCCTCGCGGAGATGCCGCAGATCCAGGCCCTGCGTTGCCCAGTTCAGGCGGGCAAGCTCTGCCGCGCGCTCGGCCAGGGTGAACTGCGTGTAGCCGTGCGTCTGCTCGTCGTCCCGCCTGACCAGCCCTTCCTGGTGGCCGATGGGCAATGTCTGCTTCACCTTCATGTCGGATTTTGTGCCGATGAGCGCCAATGTCGTGGAAGGGCCGCAACCGGCGGTTCAGAGAAGTAGATTTTCCCAGCGTGCCGCAGCGCCAAACTAATTTTTATAGCCGCCTCGTTCGCGTCGTTGCCCTCCATCGTCGCCGGCAAATCCAAGCCACGAGGACACGATGCTACGCCCTGCCCTGCTTCTGGCCCTGGCCGCCCTGGCGCCGGTCCTGCTCCTCGCGGGGCCGGCGCTGGCCCAGGGGACTGGCGTGAACCTCAGCTGGTCCGCCCTCGACCCCGGTGACGACTGGGCCGCCACCGTCATCCGCTCGGTCTTTCCGATCAGCGGCTCGACGGGCACGGTCAGCACCGGCAATGCCGCCACGGTGATTGGCACCCTGGTCCGCTCCCTCACCGGCTTCGTGGCGGCCATCGCCATGTTCTACCTCGTCTATTCCATGGTGATGCAGATCTGGCGCGGTGCCGAGACCTCACGCCTTCTCACCGACGGCATGAGCGGCATGGTGGCCCTCCGGCTCGGGGTGGCGGCGATCTTCATGTTCCCGCTGGCCAACGGCTTCTCGGCCGGGCAGGCCGCCGTGGTCCAGGCCTCCATGTGGGGCATCGGCATGGCCAAGACCGTCTACACCTCCGCCGTGACGGCGATCGGCGCCGATGCGCGCGTCATCGCCGACCCGATCGTCCCCGGTAGCCGTACCATCGTCGCCGGCCTGATCCGCAACGAGTTCTGCCGCGCCCTGGTGAACGCCGCCGCCAACAACCCCAGCCTCGTGCCGGCGCCGGGCGCCATTTCCTCGGGCGGCGTCAGCAACGTGCCCGCCTTCGAAACCTGGGCCTACCGCCTATCCAGCGGCAACGAGAGCGGCGCCCCCGTCTGCGGCACCGTCACCCTGGCCAAGCAGGCCAGCACCAACACCGTCGCCGGCGTCGATGTCGGCATGGTCGACCGTCAGCGGCAGATCCTGACCAGCGTGCTCACCGGCAGCATCCGGCCGCAGGTCGAGAGCGCCGCGCAGAGCTTCTACACCACCCGGCAGGCCTCCGCCTTGCAGCCCTTGCTGGGCGTGCTGACCAGCGCCACCAGCCAGTACAACAGTCAGCTCACCTCCGCCGCCAGCACGGCCATGAGCGGCATCCGCGGCTCCCTGCAGGACGCGCGCGGCAGCGGCGCCAACACCGATGCCGCCGCGATCCGCCTGAGCGCCCTCGGCTGGTCCGCCGCCGGGGCCTACTACCTCGAGTTCTCCCGCCTTAACGGCGCCACCCTATCACTGATGAGCGGCGTGCCGCGCGTCGAACGTCCGTCCTATCTCGGGCTCGGCCCGGCCCTCTCGGCCGATGTTGCACCGCTTTCCGCCGCCGCCG
>ML994777.1:66700-81386 GCA_010093925.1 Zopfia rhizophila CBS 207.26
AGGCGGGGCAGAGGGTCTGGGCCATGGTGATGGCCGGCAGGCCGACCAGGGCGCAGGTGGCCAGGAGAATGCGTCGCATGGGTCTCGTCCGGTGCTGATGACCGGAAGAGCCTAGGCAGGCGCGATGCGAACGGGGCTGCCGTGATGGCCGGGAGCCGGCACGAGGGAGGCCGGCTCCGATGGATCGAGCAACTGGCTCGTGGCGGAGAGGATGTTGAACAGCATGGGGTCGAACCAGGGCCGAGCTTCGAAACCCTCGTGCTGATCCAGACCCTCGACGAGTACATCTGCCAGGGCTGTGACACCCAGGGCCGTGATCGGCGTGACGATGGCCAGCTCGTTCAGCGTCTCGTCCAGCGATCGCTGCGCGTCGAGGAAGGCCTGTTCATCGCAGACGTGCTCGCCGGTCCCCACTCGCAGGAGCGAGCAGGACCGTCGTGCGAGCGCCACGAGATACAGATCCGCCGACCTGTCGTTCGCCGTCTCGACCGTATCCACCTCGGGCAGCATCCGCGACAGCTGGCCCGCGATTGCGACCATGTGGGTGGCCGCAAGGTCCGCGAGGCCGTCGTCCTGCTCCGCCTCCTGTCGCATCGAGGTGAGAGTGAGCAGGATATCGCCCTGCAGGAGCAGGCCCCGGGCCGAGCTGGGCGACAAACCCGCCGCATGGCGAACGGCGCGTTGCAATGCCTTCTCCACCGCGACGAGCGTCTGAATGGCGGCATCATCGTCGCTCGGGTCCGCGCTGCTGTGCGCCGTCTCCAACCGCCAGAGCCAGTGTTCCCGGGCCTGCCCAAGGATTACGATCTCACGGCGCAGGCTCTCCAGCGCCGCCTCGTCGCCTGTCCCGCTGGCTGGGCCAGGGACAGCCATCCTCCTGCCGGCACCTGCCAGGAAGAGCGTCATGCCACCCTCCTGGCCGGGCCGGCAGCGCCAGCCGCGGCAGCACCGTCATGGAAAGCGGTGACCTCGGCCAGCGTCCTCGCGTCGGGTCCGCACGACGACCTCGCCCTGGAACCCCAGCCGGTGACGCAGCAGGAGCAGGAGCCGGTCGAGACTGCGGAAGGAACGGCGTTCCGTCGGCCCACTGCCGCAAAGGACATGCCAGCCCGGATGCCAACTTCCGACGAGATAGAGCGTGAAGACGCTGCCACCCTCAGCTGCCGGCTCCTGCTCGACCAGCGCGGAGCGGATGTAGCGCCCGCTCCGCAGCAAGTCCCGCAGGCGGCTGAAGACGATCGGAGGGGGGCCGGCAAGGGCCCGGGCCGCCTCCAAGGAAACGGCGCGATCGGCTCGACCATCGGATCCTGAACCTTGAGTGTCGTTGCCGCGTTCCGTCATGTCGACAGGATGCGCGCCCGTGTTGCGTGTGCCTAGTGGCAGAACTTCGCGTAACTCATCGAAGGCTCAACCCGGTCCGTAGCCCGCTGGCACTCGCATCGACGTCAGACATCGGCGATGGCGTGCAGCACCGATGCCAGCGACGGGTAGCGCCGGCTGTCCCCATCGAACTCGTCGAGCTGCCAGCCGCTTTCCGTCGGATAGGCGATCCAACTCGGTGTGCCGTCGAGGTCACCGATCTCGACGATCTTCGAGTGGCTCTCCGCCCGCTCAGGGATCATTGCACGAAGCCCCCAGGGCTCGGCTCCGCGGTTCCAGCGCGCGATTTCGGCATCATGGACGCGGCCGACTTTCTCATCCGAGCAGATGGCACGCTCCGCACCGGCGGGATCGACGCAGTACAGGGGGTAGAGATTGGCATTTATACCAATTCGCTCATTCGCAAATGAGCTTTTTTGGAAGATCGCTCCAAGGCTGCTAGTCCAGAAACCCATTCCGTTCTTCCTCGCTCCTCCGTGAACCAGCGCAGAGAAGCGGGTAACGCAGTCAAACAACGCGAAGCAACGTGTAAATTCTTGCTTTAAAAATGACACAACGTATCATTTCGGTGTGTTTCACAGGAATGTCACTGCCGTTGGTTCAGTGCCACCTCGCGGTCAACCGATCTTGGCATAAGTTACGGAGCGATTTTGCCAAACAGCTTAGGGGCTAAGGAGAACGGCCGAGTGAAAAAGGTAAATCGCACATATCTTCACGAAATTGTGACTTCCTTCGGCCGATCCTCTGTCGCGCTTGATGCCGTCCGAGACTGCATCGAGGACATGCGCCGCCAATGCGATGCCGTGCCGACGCTCGTTCTCCTTTTCGGAGGAGGTAAGCTGGGACCCGAGGTTCTTCTGGCCACGCTTAACCAGATGCTCCCCGGCGTTCCCGTCATCGGCGGTTCCGCCGCTGGCGTCATTGCCAGTTCGGCGCTGGGTTGCACGGGGCTGGAGGTAGGGCTGGTCGCTTTCTTCGATCCAGCGGTCACGCCGAAGGTCCATGCGACATACGACCTCCTGGAAAGTGACTACGCGGCCGGTCGGCAGCTCGGCATGTCCGCGCGGCGCGCCCATGCGGCACCAGCCGCCGCGCTTCTCCTTTACGACAGCGTTCGTGCTTTCCAGCCACGGCAGTTGCACCTTGCGGGCTCCGTGCTCGATGGCTTCCGCGATGGTTGGCAGCAGGATGCGGTGGTCGTGGGGGGAGGTCTGTTGACGGACCTCAATCTCTCCGACGGCTGGATGCTGCTGGACGGCCGTGTGCGTCGCCATGCCGCCGCCGCGCTGGTCTTCCCGCCGGGCGTCAGCATCTCGACGGAAGTGCTGCGGGCCTGCAGGCCCGTGAGCGCCTACATGACAATCACCAGGATCGAAGGTGCCGAGGTGTTCGAGCTCGACGGCGCGCCGGCCCTGGACGTCATCGAGGACCGGATTGGGCAGCCACTGATCGACGGTGCCGGTCATCCCACGCGGATCCTGACGCTCGGCGAGAAGCTCGACGATCCCTGGGAGATCGGCTCGCCGGAGGACTACGTCAACCGCCTGATCCTGACGGGTGATCGCACCACCGGCAGCATTACCCTCTTCGAGCCCGACTTCAGTGAGGGCGCCATGGTGCAGCTGATGCAGAACGACAGCCAGATCATGCTGGATGCTGCACGGGACGGCGCGAGCGCCGCGATGCGGCCGGATGCAAAGGGCAGCGATCCCTTCCTGCGTCTCTATATCGACTGCGCCGGGCGCGTCAGCGTGATGAGTGGCACCGAGACCGAGGAGGCCAAGGTGGTCACGGACACGCTGTCCGACGACGTGCCGTTCCTGGGCTTCTACTCGGGCGTCGAGATCGCGCCGGTTCGCGGCGTCAGCCGCCCGCTCGACTGGACCGGCGTGCTCGCGACCCTGCGGGTGCAACGGGCGTGAGCAAGGAGTTCAAATGCTCCTTCGAGAAGGAGTTCCTCTACTACCGACGCTTCTCCGACCGGCTGGGGAAGGACGTTCAACGCATCCAGGCCGAGCGGGATCGCCTCGCCCAGGAGGTCAGGCTGCACCTGCTGCAGGGACGCTTCGAGCGCGACCTGAGCCATGTGGCGGCCTACGCCCTGGATATCGAGCAGCTGACCGAGCGGGTCCTCGACACCATCGCCCAGCATATGGTGTCGTCGAAGGCGCTGATCCTGGCCGAAAGCGAGGCCAGCCGAGGCGAGTTTCGCGTGGTTGCATCCCTGGGGCACGAAGCGACGGCGCGGAAGCGTGTGTTCACCTTGCCTAAGGTCCCTGTCCTGGCCCAGATCGACAATCAGGCCAACGCGACGCCGGACATGCGGCGCTCCTTCGCGGCCCTTCTCGATTTCCTGGGACCGGGCCCCTTCATCTGGGAATACGACGAGGAAAGCGGCTACGCGGTCGCCATCCTCGGCAGCATCGGCCCGGGCGAGGAGGTCTTCCGCCAGCAGGGTGAGGAACTGTCACACACCGCGTTGACAGGCTTGGTGCATGGCCTGTGGCGCCTCCGCGCGCGGGACGCCAGCGCATCGGACAGCCTTGATGCGCAAGGACCGGGTAGCCCACCGATCGGTCCCGATGAGGGATCCGATGGGTGGAGTATGGACCCCAGCCACCCGACGATTCGGGAAAGCGAGATCACGGCACATCTCGGCAAGGGAGGCGCCATCCTCGACGTCACGGTCGTGGAGCAGGCGGATGGAGAGTTCCGCCTGCTGCTGCGTCCGAGCTGGGGGCGAGGCTTTCGCAGCGTGACGACCTATCGCGGGACCAGCGACCGAACCTATCGGGATTTCAACCGGCTCCTGGCCTTCGTTCGCGGCGCATGCGGCTACCATGGGCCGCTGCGTGTGCTGGAGGAGGGTGTGACGAAGGTGCCTGTGCATCAGGCATCCGCTGCCTTCTTCAAGACTGGCACGAAGCCGAATTGACGGTCGGCTATCCGCCTCCGTTCGTTACGAAGGACCGTACCGCAAGATGGGATCGAACCAAGTGCAGCAGCGGGGTTTGCGAAGCTTGAGCGACCGCCATTGTTTCCGGTTCCTCGCACCGGCCTGCCTGCTGGTCATGACGGCCTGCCAGGGACCGGTTCAGGGTGGTACGATGGGTTCCCTGGCAGGGGGTGACGCCGCGACGGTCTGGCCATCCGATGCCCGGGACGGCGCCGCGCAAGCGGAGGTTTTTGCGCTGACCCAATTCGTGATCGGGCGCTTCACCTCGGCCTACGACCGCCAGGGCATGTCGGGCGTGATCGCCAGCATCGACCAGTGCTACCTGGAGGCCATCGCTCCGACCCAGACGCCGAGGGATGTACGCCGCTGCCTCGTGCTCGATATGATGGCATTCCGCATCGACCAGTCGGTATCGGGAGGCCCTGCAGGCGGTCCCCAACAGATGCCCTACTTCCAGCGTGCCGTAGCGGGAAGGCGATGGGATCGCTATGCCCCGCTGGGAAACCTTCGCCGTGGCGAGGATGCCGGCTCGTTCATGGCCAACGGCTCCGAGGTGGCGCTGCAGGAATACAACCGCCGACGTGGCCAGGTAAGCAGGAGCTGACGCATGCGCGGCATCGTCGCCGTCCTGGCGTTCCTTGCTCTTGCTGGAGCTGTTGAGGCGCAGCAACGGCTTCCCGACGTGGACAATAGTCCCGGTCTGCGTTGCTGGGGCATACGAGGTGGCCCCTCGGCGCAGGTCTATGTCTTCGCGGGGCCCGACACGGTCACCGAGAAGCTCGGCCACATCTCCTCCTGGGTCGCCGTCACAGGCCCGGGCCGCAACGGCTTCCTGCCGGTGGAGGCCGCGAACGGCACCCGTGGCTGGGTGATGGAGGAGAGCATCGAGCGCGATCGCTGGCTGAACATGAGGTGCGTTGCGCGCCGCGAGGCGAACGGCCGCATCACCTTCGCTTATGGCCATGTTCCATCATCGAGGTGAGCCCGGTCAGCTCGCCGCGGTGGGCTCTTTCAGACCAAAGAACCATTCGCGCCAGGCCCGTCCCGCCTGACCATCCGCGTCGATGACGAGCGCCTCCGGGAGATGCAGCCGTCGGCGCCTGAGTGCCGGTAGGTCGAGGCCCGCCGTGTAGGCTCGCCATAGCTCGCGGCTACCCTCGTCGTCGCGGAACCTCTCAAGTAGGTTCAGGTCCAGGCCGGGAAAGCCGAGGCGCCCCTGCTGGCCGATGTGCTCGATCAGGGTCTGGCCCAAGCGGGCTCCCGGCGGGACGCCGACCCGGAAGGCCATGATGGCCACCTCCTCGCGTGCATTGGCCATGTCGATGCAGAGCGGTCTGTCCGACATTCCGGCTGTCACCCGGAAGCCGTGCCGCAGCCATGCCACGAGGTAGTCGTTTTGCCTTCGCGAGGCGGACGTATCGGCGCTATCGGGCGCCATCCAGTCGGCGAGTTCCTCCTGCCAGTCGCTCCACAGCATCGTCACCTGATCGAGGCTGATGGTGATGCCGCCATCTCTGGCCAGCGGCTCGTAGGCCTCGCCCGACACCTCGTCCCTGAGGCTGATACAGAACCGCTTCGGCGGGATGGCACCGTAGCGCCAATGTTCCTCGCCCTGGCTGTCGAAGGTGCTGACGACCGGCAGCGACCACGCCACGGACAGGTGCGCGGTCGCCTGCAGGAAGAAGTCCCGTAGTGTGGCCGGGAGCCTATGGCCTATCTCGGCCTCGACCGCGGCGACGGCCTCCTCGCTTGCCGGCGGTGCGATCTCGGCGACCACGGGGCCACGCTCTGGCCCCGGGCCGACCAGGCTGAGCCGGGATGCCGCCACCCGGAAGGCCGCCACATCCCGACGGAGGCGCACACCCAGGGCCGCGCGCCGCTCCTCGTAATCCGACATGCCGCGCTCCCCAGCCATTCTGACCATGCTGGCCCACGCCGTCTGGTCTCAATCCAGCATTCTCCGATGCCGTCTTACGAATCAGTCCAGCAATCGGCTTGGCAGGGGTGCCAGATCGGGGCTGCCGGGAGAAGGTGCTGGTCGCGATCCAGGAGGTCACTGCCTCACACGAGGTCCGCATCCTTGCCCGGCCCGGAGGGCTCGGCGCGGTGGAGATGGATCCTGCCGAAGGGCTCGCCCTGCTCGATGCGGGCCGCGCCGTCGCGGGCCACTTCCAGCCCGGCCACCAGAGTGCTGGCCAGTGCCGCGCGGACGCGCAGGGCCCGGTCGGGCAGGCGGGACGCGAAGATCGGCAGGCAGTCCGTCAGCGACAGTCTTCCGCCAGGGGCCTCCGCCAGCAGCGCCGGGATGCGCGCCAGGGCGTCCGGGACGCGCCACAGGTCGGCCAGAGCCGGCCGATACGCCAGGATCGCCGCGCTGGCCTCGCCTCCCTGTCCCGGCCGCCCCTCCAGCAGCACCAGCGTGGCTTCCAGGAACGCCAGCATCAGCTCCGCCTGTGGTTGGGCCGAGCCTGGCTTCCTGCCCCACCCGAAGACCTCGATCCCCAGCTGCGGCCTGGCCGAGAGCCACCCCGCCGCGGCGCGCATCGCCGCCAGGTCGCTGAACTGCCGGAGCCGGCGATCCGCCTCCGCCTCGGCCGCCTGCGCCGTCTCCGGGCTCGCCGGCCAGAGCAGCTGCGCCTTCAGCCGCACCAGCTCGCCGGCCATCACCAGCCACTCGGCCCTGCGCTCCAGCGCGACCCTGCCGACCCCCGCCTCGAAGGCCGCGACGAACTGGTCGGTCAGGGTGACGATGGACAGCTGGCCAAGGTCGAGCCGTTGCCGGCGCACCATCTCCAGCAGGAAATCGAGCGGCCCCTCGAACCCGTCCATCGTGAGGTGCGGCGCTGCGTCCGGGGAGCGGTGCAGCGGGGCAGGCGGATCCGCCTCCCAGCCCGTGGCATCCGGGGTGGCGGCCACCTCAGCCATGGCGCGTCCTGGTCCGCCTGGCTGGCTCGGTAACAAGCGGTCCGGGCGTCCGGAGGGGCCCGGCAGCGGCCGTGTCGCCTGCCTCTGCCATGTCGTCCCCGTAGTGCGGCCGCAGGTCCAGGGTCAGGTCGGGCCAGTCTCGTCGCAGCCGCCGCAGGGCTTGCCAGGGTGACCAGTCGGCCGACCAAAACTCGACCCGCAGCTCGGCCATCCGCTTGCGCCGGCCATCCAGCTTGGTGGGCAGCGCGCGGACGTGTCGCAGCGCCCGCGTCGTGCCCCAGTGGGCCCAGAGCCATGCCCTGCTCCCCGGGTCCTCCGGCCCGAGCCGGAGGATGGCCGGCGGCACGGGCAACAGCCGCTGCAGGTCGAAGGGGCAGCGCCGGTCGGTGTCCAGCCGCGCCAGCGCCCGCTGGTGGTTGGCGTGGGCAGCGTCGCGCAGCCGCCGGGCCAGGATCCGCGCCCCCTGGAGGCTGATTGCCCGCTCCCCCTCTGGCGGGGCCGCCAGGGCGAGGAACCAGTCCTCCTCCATCCGGTCGAGGTCCAGCACCCAGGGGATCAGTCCCGGGCCAGCCGCGGCCGCGGTAAAGTGCGTCATGTCTTCGCCTGTCCCGCTCACCACCAGCGTATGGCGCAGCCAATCCGTATGCGCCGGCGCCAGCGGCGCTTCCGGCGGAGTGGGAGTAGCTGGGCCCCCAGGTGCTACCATGCTGCTGACCGACGGCATGGCCGCTCAGAAGACGTGGATCACCGACCCACCCGGGGCGAGCTGCTCCAGGCGATCGAAGTCATGCCGGTTGGTCGTCATGACGGGAATGCCGGCCTTGCGCGCCGTCAGATAGACGAGGGCATCGTTGAGCGCCTTGCGCTGATCGAGCTTGCTGTAGCCCTGCACCCGCGCAAGCGCCCCGCAGACGAGCCCGGCCTCGATCCAGGTGTCGCGGTCGGGAGAATGGATGCGGCTGGGCAGCATCGAGGCCATCTGCTGCGACCATGCCCGGATCTCCGCGGGCCAGCCCGGCGCGGTCACGTCACGCGCCGCGAGGCCGGTCGCGATCTCGCCGAGGCAGACCGAGCAATGGTGGAGGGTGGCGTTGTCCAGGAGTTCGGTCGCGGCCATCGGCAATCGACCGGCGAGGTCCTCGATGTAGATGTTCGTATCGAGCAGGACCCTGGTGCGATGCGTCGCGGAGACCTGGGAAACGTGCAGCAACTCCGCCCTGGGACGCAGCGGAATGAACGTCGTGATCCTGTGCGGCTTGACCTTGCGGAGCAGAGCCTGAAGGGCGGGAGAGGCCGGCACGACCGGTCAGATGTCGAGCCGGTAGTCCTTCCCCAGGGAGCCACGCAGCCGCGTCATCACCTTGCCGGTCGGGTCTTCCTTGCCGCGGGCCGGAGCGGGCGGTGCCACCTTGGCCGCCGACCGCTTCACCACCAGCGGGCTGGTGCTGCGCTTGGCGGCCGGCTTCGCCGTCTTCCGGCTCATCGGCATGGGAAAAATCCTCTCTCGCCCGATCCTGATGCGGCGTTCGGGACCGCGGTTGAGCAGCATATGGGAGGGGGCAGGCAGCGCGCAATTGTGGCAATCGACACCTCTCCTTATAGTGGACGCGAGAATGGCGCTTATCACGTCCACAGGAGGCCAGCATTCTTGGGTGAGATCCAGACCGAAGCGCCACAACTGCCCGCACGGGAGGCCGCAGAGGCCGCCGAATACGCCCGCGCCAGCCTCGCGCCCGCCACCCTGCGCGCCTACCGGGCCGACTGGGAAGACTTCGGTTTCTGGTGCCGCCAGCGGGGGCTGACGTCCCTGCCGGCCGCCCCGGAGACGGTCGGAGCCTACCTCGCCAGCTTGGGCCCCACCCACAGCCGCAGCACGTTGCGCCGCCGCCTCGCTGCCATCGGCCAAGCCCATCGCCTCGCCCGGCAGCCCTGGACGCCAAGCGATCCGGCCATCCGCAACACCCTGCAGGGCATCCTGCGCCGGCACGGCCGCCCGGCCCGCCAGGCCGCCGCCCTGACCACGGCCGAGGTGAAGCGGCTGGTGGCGGTCTGCGGCACCGACCCGGCCGGGCTGCGCGACCGGGCGCTCCTGCTGCTGGGCTTCGCCGCGGCGCTGCGGCGCGCCGAGCTGGTGGCGATCGTGCGCGAGGACCTCGTCTTCACCACCGAGGGGCTGGAGCTGCTGATCCGCCGGAGCAAGACCGACACGGTCGGGGCCGGGCACCGCCTCGGCATCCCCCGGGGCGAGAAGCCCGACACCTGCCCGGTGCGGTCCATGGAGGCCTGGCTGCGCGTCAGCCACTGCGAGTACGGGCCGGTCTTTCGCCGGGTGGATCCCTGGGGGGGCTTCGACGCCGCCGCGCTGCACCCGGACGCGGTGCGCCAGATCCTGCACAAGCGGGCCGCCGCGGCGATGCTCACCCTGCCGGCCGGCGACCAGCTGTCGCCGCACGGGCTGCGGGCGGGCTTCGTCACCACGGCCTACAAGGCCGGCGTGCCCGACGAGGCCATCATGGCCCACACCCGGCACAAGGATCTCCGCATCATGCGCAGCTATGTCCGACGGGCCGCCTTGGTTTCGGAAAGCCCTGCCAAGAAGCTGGGGCTGTGAGATGCGGCGGCAGCATCCACGTCGAGCCTCGTCTGAGACGCAGACCTCAATTCATCACGAAAGCCGTAATCCTATTAGCATCCGTATTGGGCGAGCACTATGCGGGCCGCCCTCTCCCGCACCTCCGGCGAGTAGCTCGCTGCTGTCTTGCCCTTCGTTGTCATGGCTCCATCCTCTCAAGGTCTGGGGCCTCCGACAAACCCGGGGAGGCTCACTGGCGTCCGCCGTGAAGGTCTACGCCGACGCTATTGGCTGGGATGGCCGGGATCCCCAGCTTGGTCCCCTGCTGGGCCTGCGGACCGTGCTGGCGGTGGATCGCCAGGGGTGGCTCAGGCTCCATGCCGAGGCTACATGCCACTGGGGGAGTTGCCTGCGGGCGGTAGCGGCGAGTTACCGCCAAGCGGGCTGGCCCTCACGAACGACGATAGATTAATGGCCTGGGTCTGCTTCTCCAGAGGCCGCATTGCCAGGATTTCGGCGATGGTGACGCGTGCCTTGCTACTACTTGGAGCAATCGCTAGCCAGCAGGTCATGCACCCCATTTCCAGAAGTTTGCACTTCACTATCTTGGCGCGAGCCTCGTCGATGCTTAGTTTCTTCTTGGTCTCCGCGAAGAATGCTGCCCTTTCCTCCATCAACGACGAGAACTGCCGCTTGATTGCCTCGTCGATCTCTTCCTTAAGATGAGCTTTCGGCTCCTCGATCGGGGAGATCCTCTCCCGCATCAGCTGGCGAAGTTCCTCGACTGGATCCTTTCCATCCCTACTCTTGTTCAGCTGTGTGGTGAGTCTCTTCATGTTCGCGTCGAACATCTCACGGTGTTGCGGGCTCTGGGCGCGGAACTTCTCCACCTCGATCTTACGATCCGCGGCCTCAATGGCGATCGTGATCGCCTGCTTCTCGGCGTGGTAGATTAACTGCGGCTTCCCCAGGGCCTCCTGAATCGCGGATGCTTGCTCCACGGCAGCATTCACGCCTTCCACGAACTCACCCACGCCACGCACGAACCCGCCAACTGCTCCCATTACAGAAACAGGCTCCCGCACGACCTTCTGCTTGGGTGCCTTGCGACCGATCGCGAGGGCGCCCCGCACCATCCGTACGGCTTCCTGAGGCGTTCCGAAGACGGTCTTGGCCGGGATCCGCAGCACCGTGTAGTCGTAGCCCTCGAAGAACTTATCCCGGATCTTGTCGCGCGCCATGGCCTCGGGCGAGGAGTGCCAAGCGGCCCCGTCGATCTCGACGACCAGCCACCCGTTCGCGAGGAAGTCGAGCCGGTAGCGCTTCATGTCGACCTGCATGTTCAGCGTCAGGCCCGGTGCCTTGAGCACGCCGTCGACAGGCCTGAGCGAAAAGGCGTCGATCATGGCAGTCAGGAAGGCGGACTCGGCTGGGGATTCACAGGCCTCCAGGAAGCGGGCCTTCCAGTCGGCATCCTCCGCTTTGATCCCAGCCCGCTCGACCAGGGCAGCCTTTGGCTTGGGTCTGGCAGCCTCGTGCAGTTCTTCCGGAGTAGCGGTGAGCGTCATCGCCATGATCGCCGCCACGATGAACAGGGGCCAGAAGAAGAAGCCCCCTATGAAGCACACGGCTCCGATCGCCATCCGCAGACCTGTAGTCTCGGAACCCATGCTTCGCCTACCCGGAACGTTACGATGAACCAGCATCTTGCCCCAACGGGAGTGGCCGAGACAGTCCTGAATGATGGCGACCGTGGTGCATGGATCGGCGGCGGGAAGGGGCTGCGGTAGGATTGGGGTTGTCCCCCAACCATCGGGAGGAACCCCGCTTGCCCTTCAAAGCCAATGCTGATCGCCGGCACTACATCCCGAGGCCGCGCTATCGGGCGACGAACTGGGTCGCGTACGATTCAGCCCCGTGGGCTGAGGCAGCCTGACGGTGTGGTTCACCGTCCATCAAATCAGGGGAGGATCATTACGCAACAATGCCCCTCTAGTGCCACAGCAGGGAGAGGCCCTCCGCTTTTGCCATTCGCATGGCGTCCCGCTAGCTGTCGACACCACCATGCGCGACGGGGAGATGGGCGGATGATGGCTATCCTGTGCAGTGCTCCCGGGATCGCCGTGAGCACCGATGCTGGCCCTACGCCGAGCCCTGGGGCATCGTGGGGAGTGGACCCTGGCCGCCTGCGGCCAGTCAGACCAGCAACCCCGGGAATCTTACGGATGGCGCCAACCCCCACCGCGGAAACAACGAGCCTGGCAAAGATGGACGTCCCCCTGCCGGCCGGCTGCCACGAGGCCATGGTCGCCCTGGTGGAGCGGCGCAATCGGGATCGCAAGCCTGGCCAACGCAAGCTGTATCTGCGCGATATCCAGGGCGAGGCCATCATGGCCCTTGGCCGCCAGGAGGCGCGGGGCAAGCGTGTGACCTATCTCGCCGTGCCAACCAGCCAACCGCGTAAGCCGATCTGGATGGAGCCGCCGGTGCGCGAGGAGCTGGAGCGCCTGGCCACCACCGTGGGCATCACCCGGGCCGCGGTCATCGTCACCGCCTTTTCGCACTACCTCGATCGACGTGGCCATGGCAGCCGCCGCCAGCCCGTCGCTGACACCCATGCTGCCGCGTAGGGGGTTTTTGATACTTCGATCGGCTGGACAGGCAGCCGGGTACGCGCGCAGTCTCACCCTGTCCGGACTCGCCTCAAGCGAGTATGGATATTTCTTCAACTGTCCTCTGAGGACACACATGGCGCGCTGAACGCAAAAACGGCCGGTGCCTGCAAGCACCAGCCGTTCCGCACTCTAGACACCTAACTTGGGGCAAAACTCTTCGACCCCCAAGCTAGGTCCGAGCCGACCCTCCGTCAAGCACCGCTGTGCCTGACAACGGGAGAGTTTTGTCGACCGGTGCGGCTGCGCGCTCGCCAGGAGCGAGCCCATGGCTACGACCGACCATCCGCTACCACCGCCCCGGGCCGCCGGCAGGCCGGCGCCGCCGCGCCCGACCGGCCGGCGTCGCGTCACCCCGACGCAGATCCGCAACACCGCCGACCTGTCCGGTCGCTTCGAGACGGTCAGCCACTGGCGCGTGCTGGCGGTGTTCAAGCAGGCCTTCCCGCTCCTGGGGCTGGACGAGCGCCTGCGCACGCTGATCGACGTGCTGTTCCGCTACACCCAGGCGCAGGACTGGGATGGCACGGGGCTGCCAATCGTCTGGCCCAGCCGCTGGCAGCTGATGCGCGACCTCGGCCTCGGGCTGCGGTCGGTCCAAGTCCATATCGCCCTAGCTCTGGAGGCCGGCTTGATCGTCTCGCACGAGCAGGGCGGTGGGCAGCACTGGGGCTTCCGGGATGCGGAGGGACACATCACCAAGGCTTCGGGCTTCAGCCTGGCGCCGCTGGCCGAGCGGCTGCCGCAGTGGGAGCGGCTGCTGGAAGTGCAGCGGCAGGAAGCGGCCGAGGCAGCGCGGCTGCGGCGGGAGTGCGGCTTCCTGCGACGTCAGCTGCTGGAACTGACGGCCGTCGGCGCCGCCCAGGCGGTGGCCGGCACCCTCTGGGAGGAGCTGGAGGCGCAGGCTGAGGCGCTGATCGCGCAGGTCCAGGGCGTCGATGACCCAAGGCCCCTGGCCCCCCTCGCCGGGCGCCTACGCCTGCTGCTGGACCAGGCGACCCAGGCCCTGCGTCAGGCATTCCCTGCGGATTGCGAGGATGATTCACCGTACGGTGCAGCCGCCCTGCACCCCATTACACCTACAAACCAAGTCTCTATCGCTAACGCGATTGCACCGGAGGCCTGCGGCCATGCTCAGGAGGTAGAAGCAGGCGGAACCGGATCGCCCCGCCGGTTGGTCGCAGTCCGCGCGGATAGGCCGGCAGGGGGCGAGTCAGGATCCGGCCATGCGCCGGCGATGCCCGCGCTGCGCGGCTTCCCGGTCACGCCCGAGGTGCTGATGCATCTCGTCCCCGCCCTGCGGCAGCGCAGCCGCCGCGTGCCGACCTCGTGGCGCGACACCTGGGTGCTGGCCAGCGACGCCGGCGCCGAGATCGGCATCTCGCAGCACGCCCGCCTGCATGCACTGAACCTGCTCGGTCCGCAGGGCGGCGCCGTGGCGCTGGGCACCGTACTCGCCAAGCACGAGGCCGGGCTGGTCCGAAATCCCGGCGGCTACCTGCGCCGCATGCTGGAAAGGCATCAGGAGGGCGACCTGCACCTGGATCGCACGCTGCATGGCCTGGCGGACGCGGCGAGTCCGGAAGCGCGACTCACCGCCTCGAAGCGAACCCCGCCGGTCATGAGAGTGTGATCGGCGCGAGTCGCTGCATTTTCAGATTCACAAGGTGCGCCAAGGCCTTGTGGGTCACCACTTTTCAGCATGGGTGGCAAGGCGGCGCTACGGCGGCCCTATTCTATGTTCTTGTTATGTTCCGGATTCGCGGATTAGGTTGCCGGCATGTCCGAAGTGCCCCCCAGCAACCCTCCTGATGACTCCCATGCCCTATCTCCTGCCCAGCCGGAGGAGGTCACCGAAGCCTTGGCCTATGCCCTGCGCTACGACGAGCGCGGCCGACCCCGGCCGCATGGCGGCGAAATGATCGCGGGCCTCGCGGCCCGTCACCTCACCCAGCACCTCCAGCGCACCGGCTTCGTCCTGATGAAGCGCAGGCCCGGACGGCCGCATCGTGCCGGATAAGCGACGTGTCCTCGTCGTGCGCCTGCCGCTGCTCGCCATCGAACGCCTGCGACGGAGAGAGCCGTCGCTCCGTGACCGCCCGCTCGCGACCTGGCAGCAGCAGGGCAACCGGAGGCTGATCGCCTGCGTCGATGCGCCGCCGCTGCAGGCGGGTCAGGCCC